>CM049407.1:4422500-4442500 GCA_026929865.2 Hyperoplus lanceolatus
CATTGTTAAGACCTGTTCATAATATATTTTGATTCAGAAAATAAAAAAAATCTGTTCTGTACATATTTTTTTAATTCTCAGCCCAAAAGTGCTTTACATTTCTTACCACATTCACCCATTCATACACACACTCATACACTGATGGCAGTAGCTGCCATGCAAGGCGCTCTCTGAACGGGAGCAATTTGGGGTTCAGTGCCTTGCCCAGGGACACTTCGATATTTGGCAGGTAGGCGGGGAATCAAACCTCCAACCCTGCACTCCAGAGGCGATCTCCCTACCCACTTCGCCACTTTCTCCACTGCCTCTCCAATATCTGTAGAATTTTACACTAATATCCTGGAAAATGTTACCCTACTCACCTGCAGTGCCACATTATATCCAATATTTTCAGAAAAGTAGCTTTCATAGTCATACATATCCTATCAAAGTTATTCTCACTCAAGCACAGTGCACTTAGCAGAAGATATGAGCTCTGTGTATTAAAGCCGTCTCCCACTGCGATGGTTAACAAGTCATAAAGATTTAGTACCGAGCGAAGGCACCAGACAGCACTTGTTATTGGAAGCTAGGGAATAGCAAAATGCAAGTAGACACAGGCCAGTAATGTATAGGCTCACCTGGAGATATTCACTGCTGAAGACATAATATCACATCATGATATGACACATCATGGGCACAGTTTAAAATGGAAGCTGCGTAGAACCTTTTTTTTTTTTTTTTTCTTTCTACCGCAATCATTTATTAAAGAACACGAACACACAACTGAAAAAGTGAACACACAAACAAAAGAAAGAATGAATCGAACAACTAACATGGCGTACTCACTTAAACGGTTTGTAATAGCATTGTTTAAATTAAAGGTAAACGCTAAGCAAAAAACTAAAAAGTCAATAAGGTGTCATGAAGGTCACTTCAGCCCTGCTACATAGTACAGGAAAGGCTGCCATGTCTGTTTAAATATATAATACATCATGTTCCCATTGGTGTGTATGAGTCTTATTTTTACTTCTAAGACATCAGTCAGAATCTCCACTTGCACACAGTAGAATGAAATAAGAAGTGTTTGTGCGTGTGTGTGTGTGTGTGTGTGTCTGTCTGTCTGTGTGTGTGTGTGTGTGTGTGTGTGTATGTATGTGCGTGCGTGTGTGTATGTTTGTTTGTTTGTATGACATACGGTGAGTGATATGAGACACGCAAGGCAATAAATCATATGGTAAAGTACCTTAGGGCCTTCGCATACAAAGCCATAAGGGCAGCATAGATAAAGTTTGACAAACCATATTCGCACAAACTCAACTGCATGTGTAAAGAAATGCAAAATTCTTGGCCGGAACCTGGGAATTGCATCGGAATTTCACAGGCTTAAGACAGGAAACATTTGACAAGTCTGATTGTTGTCCAAATTGAATGTAACATGTTCTTCTGAAAGCTAAACAGCTATGGACAGTTTCGTTGTATAGAAGCGCTGAGCTGGTGTTTCCGTTGAGATTGATACATTTTCTGTCAAAAATGTCAAGTAAAAAGTTGTGCTTATGTAAATGTATGCCTGGAATATGATGTGTTTGGAATTACACTGACTCTACCATTATATTGTCTGCATTTTATTTGGCCATATGAAGGCTACCGCAGCTTGCCCTTTTAGCCAATATAATGTGTTTTGCCTTGACTATACTATATACAGTGGCTTGCAAAAGTATTCAGACCCCTTGAACTTTTCCACATTTTGTCACGTAACAACCCCACACGCACATTTATTTTATTGGGATTTTACGTGATAGACCAACACAAAGTGGCGCATCATTGTGAAGTGGAATGAAAAAGATACGTGGTTTTCAATTTTTTTTATAAATAAAAAACTGAAGAGTGTGGCGTGCAAAAGTATTCAGCCCCCCTGAGTCAATGCTTTGTAGAACCACCTATCGCTGCCATTACAGCTGCAAGTCTATTGGGGTATGTCTCTACCAGCTTTGTACATCTACAGACTGACATTTTTGCCCATTCGTCTTTGAAAAATAGCTCAAGGTTCAGATTCGGCATCAGATTGGATGGAGAGCGTCTGTGAACAGCAATACTCAATTATTTCTTCTTCTTTCGAGGCATTCTAAATTATATTGAGGTCTGGACTATGATTATGACTATGACTGATTCCCATATTACACAGAAACAGTGGCTTCTCAAATTCCATCTCTTCTTTGCAGATAATTGGTTAAACGCAATAGGCCTACCTTATTTTTTACTCATTCAGAAAAATGGTAAAATATATATTATAATAAATAAAATCGATATTGCCTTTTGTCAAATACAAATGCATAATGAGTTAACAGGTTGCTAACATAGTATTGATTAAGAAAATGAATCTGTACCAATTTTTTCTGATGTGTTATGTGAAGTGATAGTCATTTAAAGGCCACTCTGTCACTGCCATGGTTACCAGCAGCAGCCATTGTGTGGGTGAATGGACCCTTTTTGTCTCACTCACTTTCAACAGACAGTGTTTCACTATCAGTACTTGCAAACGCAGGGCTGCTGGAATGGCAATCTACATTTGTTTTTATATATAGCTCCGGAAAAACTTAAGAGACCAGTTCTGGCTTTTTCTTAAATCTTCATCTCTACATAACTTAATGGAAATGCTCTTCATGATAATAGTCTTATTGTGAATTTGGTAGAAATGTTGTCAGTAGTTTATATTATAAATCCAAAATGTTCATTCTACTCTTTTTAGATGCTTTACCTATCATGCAACTAACTAATTCCCCATATTATACACAGCTCTGGAAACAATTAAGAGACCACTCCAAATGTCCAGTGTCTCTCGTTTGACTATTTATAGGCATATGTTTGAGTAGAATGAACATTTCGATTTTATAACATAAACTACTGACAACATTTCTACCAAATTCCCCCCAAAAATATTGCCATTAAAGAGCATTTCCATTAAATTATGTAGAGATGAAGATTTAAGAAAAGTCCAAACTGGTCTCTTCATTTTTTCCGGGACTGTAGTTAGAAAGATTTTGTGGATTTGGATTTACAGGGGCTTTAACATACACATAACTCTCTCTCTCTCTCTCACACACACACACACACACACAACCTCCCCCCCCCCACACACACACCCACTCTCTCTCTCTCTCTCTAACTGGATACCCAAAGAATGGAAGCATACAGAAGGTAAAAGTGTCAGTTTGGGTTTAAAAAGTGCCAACATTCCGGACGGAGCCTCACAACACCTTTTGCTTCACATCCAGAGATGTTCACAGTCAGTCATTTTAATTAGCCGCTGTCGGCATGGCTACAGAGCATCAGGTGTGAACACAGACAGAGTGCTTGGAGGGGCTAGTTGTTAGCGGTAACAGCCCTGGACAAGGCCTGTGGTAGTGTGTGTGTGTGTGTGTGTGTGTGTGTGTGTGTGTGTGGGTGCTTTTCAGACAGACAGAAAGTGAGTCACGGCTGGTATAAAGTGAACATAATTAACCTCAAGGGAGCAGGACAGCAGCCCCTGATGTCAGGGCCTGGCAGCTTGCATGGTGGGGAAGTCAGTGTGTGTGTGTGTGTGTGTGCGTGTGTGCGTGTGTGTGTGTGTGTGTGTGTGTGCACATTTTTATTGTGCGCACATTTTTATGTATTTGACAAAATCGGATTAACACATTTCTGATTATGTAAAAGATTTTAATATGGTCTTACTTTACAATCTGCCCCCCCCCCCCCCCCCCCTCTCCCGCAACCCCTGAGCTCAAGAAAAATCATAAGAAGAGCCCCAAGAAATGTTTCAGTTGTTGATTCTACTGCTAAGAAAGAACCTGGACATACAGCAGAAGGTATAAAATCCATGCAGCCATCACCGAAGGCTTTACTTCATGTAGATGGCGATGCACCGACATGTGTTGTTGTAATTAGTCAGCATTCCTCATGGGGGGGAGACAGAAGTTACGCACTATAGCTTTAAATGCATTAATTAAAAATTTACAGTACTTAATACATTACACTAACACATTAGAACACATTTAACATCATTGAATCCACTCTTAATGTCATGATCCTGCCTGAGCCTCTTTGTCTCTGTTGCCCTTTTGCTTGTCTGGCTTATTGCAGGGTTGGAGCAGGTGTGTGGGGAGTCAGCTCAAGCACTCACAGCTGCCAGCAACCACCAATCAACCGCCCCTCATATACCCGGTCCGACCTTCCAGATACTGCCAGATTGTAGTTTCAGTTCACGCAGTCAGTAGCTCTACTTCTCATTACTTACCTGTTGCTGCTCCGCTTGCATTTTTTCCCCGTACTCATTTTTGTTGTTCTCCTGCCACAGCTCTCCCGGTCTGACTCCCCACGGGTCCAACCTGCACCAGCGAGCACTTCCACCCCGGACTCTTCTTCCCGCTTGCTCTGGATTCTTCTCACCTCACCCAAGCCCTGGACATTCTCCGTTGCTCTCTCCCTGAAACCCTCCCCAGGACAGTTGGACTCCCCCCCCCCCCCCGATCCCGACCCAACCCCCAGCTGGTTTCTTGTTCAATAAACCCTCTTAAACTAGTGCTGTCTCCGCGCCTGTGTCCTCCCTGTTCCGACCGTAACACTTAAAGGTGCAGTGTGTAATATGACATCATCAAGAAAGTTCTACAAAGTTCTAGAATGCAACGCTCCCTGGGTAACCCCAACCCTTTAGAATAATAACAGAAGCTACAGTGGCCTTCAAGGACAAGAACAATTCTAAATTTTAAACAATGCACCTGATGACATTCCAACTATGACACTTTCAAGATGGCGGCACTAGGCCTTGGTCCAAAATATGCAGAAATATGGACATATATGAGACCCTTTCTAAGGGAAAAAATAATAATTCAAAACATTTTCTTCAGCTATTATGCACAAAATTACATTTATTTATGGATATTATAATTACTTTCTACAAAATCTGCTAGGAAATAAAACCCAACATTCTACACATTGCAGCTTTAAAATACATCCACACTGTGTCTGTATTTTTTAATCACATTGGGTCCCACAGGGGAAGGCACGGCGTGAAACTCACTTAAGATTTTCAAACTGCAGGATTTTTTCCAACACCATCAGTGCAGTTTCATTTCCTATTGTGAAGCCACGCGGTGAGAATAATGAACAGAAGTCTTTTTATAAGGAAGAAGAAGAGCTGTTTTATCCTTTTCTTTGACAGTTTGAGAGATAGAGAGGGATGGAGAGAGAGAGGGAGAGGGAGAGGGAGACAGAGAGGAAGAGAGAGAGAGAGAGAAAAAGAGGAGAGGGAGGGAGAGAGAGAGAGGGAGAGAGAGGGAGGGAGGGAGAGATGGAGAGAGAGAAAGAGGGAGAGAGAGAGGTAGCGCCCCGGTTTTGGTATAGTTTATCACATGATATTATCATATAATAAGAAATAATTCCATGATACACTTAGTGACAATGTAGGACACGACATGGGGAATTTAAGTCAACGTATGTTAACAGTAGTTTGTCCGTCCAAATTTTCTCATAACAAACCCAACATGAAGCATCTCTTCAGACTGCACTTTGTCAAAAAAAAATCTCCATGTAGCACTTATGTGTGGAACCTGGTAGTTTGGTTTAATTGAAGCTATAGTACTTACGAGATTCCTGTTGTTCTGAGTTCGTACCTTCATTGTTGAATGCACAAAAGTCCTCTTGGATAAAAGCGTCAGCTAAATAAATGTAATGTAATGGATCAGTGTAGCTCAGTTCTATTGACAGAGCCTTAGCAATAGTGAACTGTTATGTCACGTTGGCAGACCACACTGTTAGCTGGCACGAGTCAAAAGCTTTTCTCACATCTGAGAGTTGGAACAACTTAAAGATCTTTGGTCCCGGATTGCTGTCGCTGAGGGCTTGACACACACATTTTTGTTGGTTTTGTTTTTACAACACCAACAAAAATGAACCCCAACTGTACTTCAACCTTACAATGCCTGGGTTGGAAAAGCCCTACTGACGTCCTACTCATACTAAAAGCCCAACGTCCTACTCATACTACAAGCCCTACTAACGTCCTACTCATACTAATTCTGATGTCAATTTGAGTATGTTCTGGTTGTCTATGCAACTTTTATGTAGGTGAGAAATGTATGTTTGCACCTTTTTGAAATGCACCTTTTATGTAGGTGCCCGGATGAGTACTAACTTCCGGGAAGATTTTGTGTATGGATAGATAGGATACTTTTCCTACTCAACCGCCCCACAATGCATTGCGTCTTATCAACTGACACGGAAGTTTTTTTTTTTTAGTATTTTTTGCTCATGTATACTTCACTGTAAACGGTCCGGCGAACCTCGCATACACAAGCGATGGTTAAGTAGACAGTATGTAGTATACATGTTGAGTATTTAGGAGGGTTAGTAGACCGTTTTGAACACAGCCAGTACCTTAGCTCTGGACAGCTGCATGTAGTATAGTTACTATTTTAGCGGTATATTTATTAAAGAAAAACTAACGTAATATTTGTAATAATTTGTTATTGTGTCAAATGTAAAAACAACTACTTACAAAATTACTGACGCGAAGAAAAAACAAAAGTTTTAAACACTTAATTTGAATTTGTGATGGACAATTAATAATAAAACGTATTAATCATAAAACTTAATAAATTCAGTGTAATTTTTATGATGAAATTACTGTCTTTTTGCATGGATAGGACGTCTGACAGTTGTGCATGTGATTTGAAATGCAGGTGGACAAAAATTAAGTATGCAGAAAAAAAATTACTTTTTCCGTAGAAGATGTCAAATGAATAATAGCTAATAAACAAAGTCCCGAGAGCATTTCAGGCCTAATTGCTTTCTAAATGGGAAAAGCACAAGCCTCATTTCAACCCTGCATCTTGTGTGGCTTTGTTATAGTAGAGTATATATACCTTGCGTTCCAATCCCCATACTTCCCTACTATTTAGTACGCCAGAAAAAGATCTAGGATGTCCCAATACATGCACGTCAATTGCAGTATGCTGAAAATACATAAATGCCCCCACTAACTCCAAAAGCATTTTTGAGTATTCGTCTTTATTCTTGACATTTCTCGACATAATGAAAAAAAAAATCTTCCTTTTTTATCTGATTTTTTATTTCTCCTGTGGCCCTAAAACTCTTCTGTACTTTAGTATGTAGTGTAGTAAAGTATATGGAGTCAAAAGCTTTTCTCACATCTGATTGGAATGACTTAAAGATCTTTGGTCTTGGATTGCTGTCGCTGTGGGCTCGACACACACACTCACACACACATAGACACACACGCACATGAACACACACACACACACACACACACACACATTCACTCACTCACTCACTCGCAAACTCACTCACTCACTCACTCACTCACTCACTCACTCACTCACTTACTCACACACTCACTCACTCACTCACACACACACACACACACACACACACACACTAGAGTGACTAGACGATGTGTCTCTAGTTGTGGACAGGAGAAAGACATGCGCTACTGATCACCACTCATTACTGTATCACACTTTTCTGTTTTAACACATTCTTACCCCTTTGATCTTTGGTCTTGGATTGCTGTCGCTGTGGACTCGACACACACACTCACACACACATAGACACACATGTACATGAACACACACTCACACACACACACACACACTCACTCACTCACTCACTCACTCACTCACTCACTCACTCACTCACTCACTCACTCACTCACTCACTCACTCACTCACTCACTCACTCAATCACTCACTCGCAAACTCACTCACTCACTCACTCACTCACTCACTCACTCACTCACTCACTCACTCACTCACTCACTCACTCACTCATTACTGTATCACACTTTTCTGTTTTAACACATTTCTTACCCCTTTCATCTTTCCCTTTTGCTCTAAGACGAAATGAGAAAGCTTTTAGTTTTTTTTTTCTCACCTAAGGACTACAGCTTGTTGAGTTTTGCTGCTGACCTGCTGGAAATGCCTCAGACATCAAACAGACATTCGGTAAAGAGAGACATAACTGTATCACATATAATGAACTCACACACACATAGACACACACGCACATGAGCACACACACACACACACACACACACACACACACACACACACACTCATTCACTCACTCACTCACTCACTCACTCACTCACTCACTCACTCACTCACTCACTCACTCACTCACTCACTCACCGACATTCGGTAAAGAGAGACATAACTGTATCACATATAATGAATGCATTTCGGAACTTTCATGCATTTTTACTTTATTTTGTAATTCAACAGTAACATTGTGATGCGAACAATAATCTTATCTGTCAGTTATACGTTTTTTTTTTTGTCTATAGGCCCAATCAACGTTTCAATTCAAAAAAATATTTTAATAATATGAAGGATTTTTTAACATGTTGTCATTAAGGCCAATCAACGTTTCAATTAAAAAAAAAGTGAGCTCCTTGAATGTTGAATGTTGCTACTTCTGTGGGTACACACAATCTTCTTTGCAACTTTGACAACGTTAAAAATAAAATAAATTGCAAATGTTAGTTTCATAACAGTCTCTACTCTACTCCATGTGTGTGTTGCATGTTCATCCCCAAGACATCTGATTATATTTTCTAAGAAATGTATTTTTTCTGAAGAACAAGACATCACACACACACACACACACACAGATGATTATTTCTTGGGAATTAAATGCAAGGCCAAGGACCCGAACATGGTATTTTCATGACCTCCAGTCCCTACTGAGTTTACATCGACTAAGATCCATCTCAACTCCAGCTGGATAAAAAAAAAACAGTCTTTGTGTGTGTGTGTGTGTGTGTGTGTGTGTGTGTGTGTGTGTGTGTGTGTGTGTGTGTGTGTGTGTGTGTGTGTGTGTGTGTGTGTGTGTGTAACTTATTCTATACCAAGCTATGTTTGGGAGAAAAATCATTGCAATGTCAGGGGTTTCCAGCCCTTGAACGCAAGGGCACGATCCCCAGCAAGACATTTCCCATCTAGCATTGAACTAGTGCAGCTGGCTCCGGAAACTATTGGATGGGTCTTATCATGAGGTCGCCCCCTTGAGTGTGTGTTAGTGTGTGCGTGTGTTAGTGTGTGTGTGTGTGTGTGTGTGTGTGTGTGTGTGTGTGTGTGTGTGTGTGTGTGTGTGTGTGTGTGTGTGTGTGTGTGTGTGGAAACAAGCAATTATTGATTCTTCGCAGCTTGATCTTGACTCTCAAAAGGAGATGGTGGACTATATGTTTTGGTGGATTAAATGCACCTGTTGGAAGACCAAGAAGAAGAAGGTACTATAGAAAAAATAACTAAATACATCTTCACCTCATCACGTGATATTGTGGAAAGACTTGAGGCAGTGGTGGATGATGCCATCTTTAGTAACTAAAGCTTCTTGTCCTTAAAGGCCACCGTAGCTTCTGTAAATTACCCCAAAGCGAGGGGTTAGCAAGGGAGCGTTGACATCTAAAATCTCACCACTAGATGCGAATACATACTCCTATATTAAACATGGGCTCTGTTCGAAAAGCCATATTAACATCCTACTCATACTAAAACCCCTACTAACATCCTACTCATACTAAAACCCCTACTAACATCCTACTCATACTAAAAGCCCTACTAACGTCCTACTCATACTAAAAGCCCTACTAACCTCCTACTCACGTCCTACTCATACTAAAAGCCCTACTAACGTCCTACTCATACTAAAAGCCCTACTAAACGTTCTACTCATACTAATTCTGATGTTTGAGTATGTTGTGGGAAGATTTTGTGTATGGATCGATAGGAAACTTTTCCTACTCAACCGCCCCACAATGCATTGCGTCTTTTCAAATTACATGGAAGTTATTTTTGGTGTAAAAGGTCCGACCAACCTCGCATACACAATCGATCATTTAGTAGACAGTATGAAGTATATACATGTTGAGTATGTAAGAGGGAGGACATTAGTAGGGCTTTTCGAACACAGTTCTATGTAAATATAAACCTATGCCTGCCTAACATAATCAGCCCCATTGTAATGTGTATTTTATATGTCAACAGATAAACTACTTTACATAATTTCTGCCAGATGATGCAATTTTGTATCTACTGCAAACATAATCAACTCATTAACTGGAAAATTAAGTCCTCATGATCGAGAGCACACACACACACACACAGACACACACACACACACACACACACACACACACACACACACACGCGCACCCCTTCACAGTAATTTAGACCATTCCTTGCACAGCTGATGTTTCTATATAATGCAGTAGTCATTGTAGTTAATGCCTTTAGAAGTTGTAACACAGACGTTATACTGCAGCTCCCCCTAGTGGCACATATACGCTACTGCAACAAACACACTAGGACAACGTGTTATGATGAGGTGCTTTTTTGAATTTTTAAGGGGGGCGGGGGGGGGGGGGGCACCATGACACAGCACAAATTAAATGTACCCAACTTGAGTTCTACATTTTATTTGGTCTATTTACAACACAGTTAATTTCCTCATGTCATTCTGTGTATTATAATAAAGGGAATTATGAATGGTTGTAACAGGTGGCAGTAAATACCCCTTTAATTGGGGGAAGATAGGATTTCAAATCACAGTATCTGTACTGATTTTATTTTATGATTTTTAGTACATGTTGTCCATAGCGCAGGCTGTCTTTCAACCAGAAGTATCACTAAACGTACTTCACGTACAACAAAATCCTCTCTTCACCTGGTGTTGTGTATTTGATGTATTTGCATTGAATATTGTGTATGTATTGTTGTTTTTCCTTTGAATTTGTTTTGAACTCGACATCATTGTAAATGAGGGTCACCGCTCAATTGGTCTCTCGAGGATAAATAAAAGTTAAATAAATAAATAATGAATTTGACAAAAACTATCTCAATTCACGGTTCAAAGCTTTCAAATTTACTGCACGGTCGGCCTCATAAGTGAACGCGTGTTTGCTTAAAGGAATACTTCACCCATACAGAACCGGCGTTCTATCATTATAAAATCCCTATTATAATATAATGAATGAGGTTTTTCTTCCCTCAGTCTTTCCTCAGTCTTCCCTTGGCCCAGCTGTCCTGTTAATCCTAACCCTACATTTTTTACTGAAGTGATGTCACATTAGTAAAATGTAGGGTTAGACAGTCAGACCATAAAACACTCGTTCTGCCTTTTCTCAGGCTAGGATGAACCGATTTCTAAAATGTTTGCACATGTATACTACATAGGATCTCAGAGTTGAATACACCTTCATATTCCCACCGGTGAAGTAGGTCTTTAATTCAGACTTGACATTTTCATGAGAAACTCATACCATGTTGCTTAAAACTTGATCACCTGGGAAACAACAGGTTTCATTGATTGATTCAATTTATTTCAGACATATCAAAAATACAAAACAAAAGGAAAATCATATACAAACACAATATACAAAAATGATTTTTAAATTATTTCACACAAAAAAAAACTATTTACTCATTGACAGTCATATGATATGCCTGAAAAGGAGTAGGAAGAAGAACTTGACTGTATGAAACCCACGGACTGCGATCTCATTTCAACACATTACAAAAAAAAAATCAAGGTATTCTATTAAATCTGCCAACCAAGTATTCTTCAAAGGTTCACACTGAAAACATCACTATATATTCTCTATGTTCATTCAGTCAGAAAACTTGACGGTCAACTATTTATCCTGCACCACCACCTAGTGGCCATCCTAGGGAATCGCAGCCAGTTTTTAATTCAGAACTGACACGTGTTTATTGTGTCTTTAACAAACATTGAGATACAAATATAAATCAATTAGTTGAGTTATCTGTATTAGTCAATTTAGACAAGGCACATTGAAATTAATGTTTCACATCTCCCCTCTCAAGTTATCACACTCCAGAGGGGGTCAGAGCGCAGGGTCAGCCATAGTACAGCGCCCCTGGAGCAGTTTGGAGTTAAGTGTCTTGCTCAAGGACACAATGGTAGAGATGGTGGGCACCGTAGATGTAATAGCAGCCACCACTAGTTTTACTACTAACACCCTCCTGTCCGGTGCCGGGGATCCAACCAGAGACCTCATGGTTACTGGGAGGAACCAGAGACCTCATGGTTACTGGGAGGAACCAGAGACCTCATGGTTACTGGGAGGAGGAACCAGAGACCTCATGGTTACTGGGAGGAGGAACCAGAGACCTCATGGTTACTGGTCGGCCCCTCTTTCCTCTAGGCCAGGGGTCACCAACCTTTTTAAACCTGAGGGCTACTTCATGGGTACTGAGTCATACGAAGGGCACCCAGTTTGATACACTCTTCTGAAATAACACATCTGCTCAGTTTGCCTTTAGTTATATATTATTATTAATGATTAATGATACTCATCTATGTGAAGACACTGATCATGTTAATGATTTCTCACAATAATGATCAACAATGACTTAAAAAACAGGAAACAGATTATTATGCTATTTTTAGAACAGGCCTGCAGGCGCCTCATATGGTCCTTGCGGGCTATCTGGTGCCCGAGGGCACTGTGTTGGTGACCCCTGCTCTAGGCCATCCTACCACCACCCCTAAATAACTGAAGACAATTGAAAATAAACACCATCCAGGATAAAAAAATAAACAGCCTAAACGTGGGTTAAATCTGTTGAGCATATTTTCCCTGGTAATGTTTTTATTTATTTTAAGACGTTTTTTGGGGCATTTTTATGCTTTTATTGATAGTGCAGAGAGACAGAGGTGACATGGGGCAGAGAGGGGAGTGACATGCAGAAAACGACCGCGGGCTGGAATCGAACCCGGGTCTGCTGCTGGGCCCGGCCCGGGGGAGGGGGGGGAACGCCTTACCAACTGAGCTAAGGGCGCCCCCTTGGTAATGCTTTTATACAAGAACAGTTTGTATTCAAATTAAAGACCTTGAGCTGTTATTTCACTTGACATCCAGGTCCCCTCCTCCTGCTCAAACATTTTTAATTTAATTTCCAGCTATCTTTTCCCTTCATTCTATTCTAACTCAGTTGCAGAATAAAAAATGGCTAAATGACTAAGTGTCAATTTGCTTTTCATGTTAGTAATACTTCACGATGGTCAGAATGACATTTTATCAGGGTTAATTAAGCAGATTATGGACTCAGCGCTAAAAGGTATTTCCTTAACACTGTATGTGCACCATATTTGAATATCTTAAACGGTCGCCGAATGGGAAATTTTCAAGATTGTATGAACTGAATGAATGAATACACAGCTAGAGCTAATATTATGTTGTCTAATAGATTCAGTAGACTGAGAGGGGAAATGGATTTGTTTTCCAAATTGAAAACTCTGTGAAATACAATTAAATTAAGTCGATATTACCTTTTCGATGAGCATGAGCATTAAAAAAAATAAAAATAAATAATAATAATAATAATAATAATAATAATAATAATAATAATGAATAATAATAATAATAATAATGAATGAATAATTAAAAAGATTACAAATTTAAATATAAGAATAAAAATTAAATAATTTTAGAACATTTTACAATTATAAAATGAGCACATATACTACTTTGCATCTAATGAAAATGTAAACCCTTTCTGCAACAGCCTTTAAAAGAAAGGATTTTTCCAAATCTGTCAAGTTTGAGCAAGTGTATGGAAAAAAAAACTATCTTGGGGAACTGTCATAAATCTAAAAGCTATCAAGGCAAAAGTTTGATTTGTGTTCGAAATATTCGCAAAGGAGTGCAGTTACTTTGAAGTGTAGCGCCTATTCCTAAGAATGCATTTACTTGTCACAAATTCATCTCTACACCTCCGTCTTTGGTTAGATATTCATTAATATTTGACCGAAAACATTGAGAGATTCCAAACCTGTGTGTGTGTGTGTGTGTGTGTGTGTGTGTGTGTGTGTGTGTGTGTCAACTCGTTTGGTGATGGCTTGAATTTCACCGACCCTTCTATGACAAGGTTACGCACTCTAGCTTTAAATAGACTAGTGCTTACATACCTCCATCATTTCATATCCGCCATGTGGCATCTGGGAATGTCTCCAGCGATTTTGTTTTTGAGTGGATTAACGTCGACTCGTCGAGTAACTGACTGTGTGTATGTGTGTGTGTGTGTGAGAGAAAGAGAGAGAGAGAGAGAGAGAGAGAGAGAGAGAGAGAGAGAGAGAGAGAGAGAGAGAGAGAGAGAGACTGTGCCTGTTACATAATGATTGATTGACATTTGGGTTCAGAAAATGTCAGATCGGATCAAGAGAAACATGTTTTGATGCAGTGCAGTTAACAGCCATTTCCATGAAACATGCTGTCAGCTAGATGGAGCTGTTCACTCCATCAATCATTCCTATTCAGCAGCGCCCTGCGAACATGATTTGAGTGAGTTATGAGCTCTGTCGATTGTTAGCGGGGATAGGGGATTTTTTCTTTCTTTCTGTGTGTGTGTGTGTGTGTGTGTGTGTGTGTGTGTGTGTGTGTGTGTGTGTGTGTGTGTGTGTGTGTGTGTGTGTCTGTGCACGTGTGTGTGTGTGTGTGTGTGTGTGTTGTGCAGACAGATTGTATGGATATTCATGATGAAAAATGAAATAGAGGAAATGTGTGCGAACGGGGCTAATTTAATAGCAGGCATATGCAGGCAACATTTCAAACATACTCGAGTCCTGCGCCCCCTATAGGTATACACAGGTTATAACAGTGCTTGCATCTTTTCCATTTAAAGATGCTCCGAGGAACTTTCAGTTTGTGTTCATTCTTGCACCCCTTTGGACAAAAGTGGTAGTGTTTTTACCACGCCAGCTGTTGTTCCTGGGTGAGCGTATACCCCATGACAAAGGCCTTAAGAAAAAGTATATAAAAATTGCAGTATTTGCACTGATGGTCTTGTTTGCTGTAACATGTAATTTATGATCATCAGAGGAAAAACTTTCAGAAATATGTAAAAGTTCCTCCTAGCACCTTTAAGCACCACTGATGAATAATAGATAATAAACATTTTGAAATTCTACAATAAACATTCAAGCTAAAATCTCCATATTTTCCCCCACAAGCTCAACTGTGTTCCAACTCAATCCAGCGCTTTGCCGGGACACAGCAAACAGAGTCCACTGGTGTTATGAGTCTGGGAAAACACACACAGTCAAACCTAATGAAGTGAGAAACCATGGTTGCGTTCCGAATCTCATACTCTTTCTTTTTTCTATTCTACAAACTACATCCGACGATAAAAATAATCTAGTTAGGATGCAGTAGGCATACTTTTGGGACATACTTTACTCTCTTATTTCATCATAACATTGCGCCTTGATCTTGCCTCTTGCTTTTATATCCGTCGCATCCCCGTTTGTTTTCATATGTAGGCTTCGTTGATGTGACGTCACTTCACATGCGCACTGGATTGTGGGTCAGAATCGCCCCAAATAGGATGCAGTTTTCAACACTAACAATCTTGGCCGCATGAAGTAGGACATCCGGGTACTTCTAACCATCCTAAATCTGGCCACAAGAATCGGGACATCCTAAATCTTTTTTCTACATACTATATAGTAGAAAGTATGCGATTCGGAGCGCAACCATAGTCAAACCTAATGAAGTGAGAAACCATGTGCGTGTGACTGCAGTACTAATATGTGGGAATGATAATGTTCCTGGGTTGTGGATGTGCGCTGTGTATCAAATCGGATACTTGACTGTTAGTACAGATACATGTAGTACACTGTATTTAGTTGTGAATGCATTAGTTTCTACAGGTAAGTTCTTTCTTTAATAATTACCAGTGCAGTGCCCGTAGGAAGCAGGTATTGGCTTATGCATAATGTAACTTATGTAACTTCTATGAAAGTGGGACACAGAAATCAGATGTAGCCTACACACAGTCATTGACCTGGCTGTCACATCGCTCGTCAAAGTCACTTTTGGTCTTTCTGTAATAAGATGGATGGATGCAACGTTAGCAAGGAGAAAGATTATGTGTATTTGCCAGCTACAGAAGAAGTTTAAAAGGTAAGACAGAGTTTGGATAGCTAAGATATGTGGGTCACATACAGAAAGACAGACAGACAGACAGACAGACAGACAGACAGACAGACAGACAGACAGACAGACAGACGTTTCTTGCTTTATAGATAGATGGTCAAAAATGAAACACAGGAGCATTTTAGGTGCTGAAACAACATGTATAAGGCTTGTATCACGTTGGCCTTGTTTGAATCAGTTGAATGCCATTTTCGTGTTGAGCGTGATGGAATGGTCTACATAACACAATACTTTTATTGAAAAGTCTTTCACAATGATTTCTTTAGCCTTGATAGAAAGAGGTTCCACAGATACAGTACACGGGATATATGTCTGGGATAGTGTCTTAACTGTTAACAATTATAATTTGCATAGCGCTTTTCAAGGTACTCAATGACACTTTACAAAAAATAAATAAACTAGTTGGCTATATTTAAAAAAAAAACATTAAAAACAAGTAAAGCAAAAAAACGACAGTAAGTGAATAATATTTGGAGATTACGAGAGTGCAGATGCTACAAAACAGTCCATATTTAGTGGTTACATTTCAAACAATCAACCTGTGGGAAGATCAACAACTTTCTACTAAAAAAAGTTAAGTCGCCATCTTTTAATATGATATGACCTTAGCTTCTCCTCTGTTATTCTTTTAGCAAAAGACTCATTAAACGTCTCATCAGGTGTCGGGCCCTTTTCTTCGGCGCCCACTGCTAATATGAGGGTCGAAAGAAGAGATTAATTTTTAATGAATCACTCCCCAAATGATAATGGTTCCTCGAGCCACCGTCATTAAATACTTTGATGATTTGATGATGACTTTGACCATTTGCCATCCGCGGGGCCACTGACGAAACACTCCCTGGGGAACTCTATCATTAACGGCCTGATTTGAGAAATTAACCCTGCCTTCCAATCCCCATACTTCGTTCCCTTACTATTTAGTATGCCAGAAAAAAGATTTAGGATGTCCCAATACATGCACGTCAATTGTAGTATGCTGAAAATGCATAAATGATACATAAAGATGGTGGTATATATGAAATGTACAGACACAAACAGACATGGTTGAGTAAAATAATCACCTGAATACATTGTGGACATTTTATTTATACTAATATGAAAGTAGACATGTTATGGAAGCAGAACAGGATACATTTAAAAATTGACCAGTGCTTGAAAAAACACGTTTTTTAGACTGGGTGTCTAGTTTTAACATTTTGAACTAGAAGCAAAAGGTTGAAAAAGATCTGAGAACCAAATGTATGACCCTCGCCGTATAAGGGCACAGTTAACCACTAAAGACACTCAGACATTCAGACAGGAAAACACATCTCTCTCTCTCTGTCTGTCTCTCTGTCTGTCTCTCTCTGTCTCTCTCTCTGACTCTCTCCTGGTCTCTCTCTCTCTCCCTCTCTCTGTCTCTCTCTCTCTCTCTCTCTCTCTCTCTGACTCTCTCCTGGTCTCTCTCTCTCTCCCTGTCTCTCTCTCTCGCTCTCTGTCTCTCGCTCTCTCTGTCTGTCTCCCTCTCTCTGTCTCTCTCTCTCTCTCTCTCTGACTCTCTCCTGGTCTCTCTCTCTCTCCCTGTCTCTGTCTCTCCATCAACTCCTGTAGTTTAACACAGCCAAGGAAACAACATAATAAAATGTCCCACGGAGATTGACAAAACCAAACAGCAATATCTTTTTCTCATAAAAAAAAATAACCTGACCACTGACCAGCCTTGTCAAGCCTTGAATCAGATCTGCACCTTGTGTGTGTGTGTGTGTGTGTGTGTGTGTGTGTGTGTGTGTGTGTGTGTGTGTGTGTGTGTGTGTGTGTGTGTGTGTGTGTGTGAAATGCATCGTGGGTAAGATGCCGACATAAAATACACACACACACACACACACACACACACACACACACACACACACACACACACACACACACACACACACACACACACAAACACACATCAGAGCAATAGACTGGCAGCTTTTCAGTGGAGTAGAACTTAACTAAAACAGGGATAGAGAGAGAGAGAGAGAGAGGTTATATATAAAGTGTGATGGGACAAGAGTGAGTTACTGCCGCCATGACAGCCTGCTGTCCGAGATTCCCCTGTTGTATCACTGCCCATTGGGTGAGCATGGCCAGAAGTCACAACACTTTTAAATTTCATCACTTCCTTAAGGGTGTGTGTGTGTGTGTGATAGATAGATAGATAGATAGATAGATAGATAGATAGACAGATAGATAGATAGACGGACGGACGGACGGACGGACGGACGGACGGACGGACGGACAGACAGACAGACAGACAGACAGACAGACAGACAGACAGATAGATAGATAGATAGATAGATAGATAGATAGATAGATAGATAGATAGATAGATAGATAGATAGATAGATAGATAGATAGATCAGAACCATTAATTATCTAAATGGTTTTCAGGTAGGATAGTCTAGAATCCATTTTACATACGCTTTACATTTTCCATCATCTTGACATTTCATTCCCCTTGATTCTTCTTATTAGGAAAAGCAAAGTCAGCACAGCAGACTTAATCTAAGGGGGAAAGTCTTGGCACGTTCAGCACATTGACATAAACTGCCTTTAACCGTCTGACACACAGAAAACATCCAGTAATTTATTCACACACTAATGAGGTGATGAGGAGCAGATGCTGAGGAGGGAGACAGGAGGAGTGATGAGGGGAGAGATACAGGTGTTTAGGGTAGGGGAACGTGTGTGTGTGTGTCTGTATGTGTATTTGTTTTATATGTTTTGGGGAGCTCACTGAGGACACCTTGTGGACAGGTGGCTTTTTTTTTTTTTTTTTTTTTTTCACTGATAATTTTTTGGGACATTTTTAACGCTTTATTGACAGAGAGAGAGAGACAGAGATGAAATGGAACCCGCGTCTGCTGCGACGAGTACTATGTTTTTAGTCTGCAAAAGCCTTGAAATAAAAAATGCCGCCATCCTTATGTGGACAAGAGACAAGTGTATGACAAGGTTTTTAAAAATGCATCTGTATTTACTTTTCTTCCTTGGTTTCACCCATAAGTGAGTTAATCCAAAGGGGAGGAAGCCATCCTTGTGAAATGAGCCCCTTCAGACTAAAAGCAAGTCTTACCCTTACATAATAAAATATATCAGTGCTGCTTGTTGTTTGTGATGACAACCAACCTAACACATAAAAATGTCTCATTTGTTTCCGCGGATACTCTAAAGTTTAAATAATATCAAACGAGCGAGCGCGCTGTCTGTGCCTCATACATATTGACTAAGGCATTTAACTGCCATATAAAGCAGAGCAAACAGCCCTCTTCTTCATGCGAGACTTCAAACCCATTCAAGCTTTTATCTTCGCCGTTATACAAACAGGGGAGAGTGCTGTCAGACGTCTCTTGCTGTAATTTTCTGCTTAGCAAGCACACTGTAGTCAAATCACTAAACATACTGGCCCGCAGTTAATTCATGTGTTATGTAAATGTATAGGTCCCTTGTCCCCCCATGCACTGCAGTGTGGCAGTTCTAGCATCGTCACATTTTAAAAAGTGCTCCGAGGAACTTTCCGTTTGTGTTCATTCTAGCGCCCCCTTTGGACAAAAGCGGTAGTGTTTTTACTACACCAGCTGTTGTTCCTGGGTGAGCGTATACCCATGACAAAGGCATTAAGAAAAACTATATACATGTTCTTTGCACTGATGGTCTCGTTTGCTGTTTCATGTAATTTATGATCATCAGAGGAAAAATTAGACCCATGTTTCAGAAATATTTTAAAAGTTCCTCGTAGCGACTTTAAGACTTTGATTTGTGCTAGTCAGTGTCACATCTTGCCTGTTACTTTGCTTGACAGCTCTCTTAATCCATCTTATTTCTTGCATGTGTATATTAATCGCCTCAAACTGCATCAAAAGCTTTTCGTTTCACATCCTCTGTGGATTAGTCTGTTTGCTACGAGTCAATCAATGATACAGTCGGCTCTTGATGTTAAAATAACGCTTCTGAGGAAAAGCAGTGAATATTTTTATATTTGGTGTGA
>CM049407.1:4447500-4455000 GCA_026929865.2 Hyperoplus lanceolatus
AATTCTCATTCAAAGTCACAAACGATATATGTGCTGTCGTTATACTGTATAGGCTAAGCTACTGAAGGGCTTACACTTTGCCTTTTGATCTGAGTTTTTGGGTTTCAGAACAGTGGATCAGCGTTGGGTCAGTCAACTCTAAGTTTGGGTTGAGTGCATGTGTGTAAATGCCATCGTCAATGGATCGCTGATAACATAATTCACCATGGAAACAGGAGAAAAAAAGGGCTTGAATCTCCCACTTCTCCTCTCCTCCCACTGGAGTTAGAAATATTTATGAATGCACATACGTATAGTACGGAGAAAAATCATCGGGACTATTATCTCAGAATTACGATATAATAATGAATTTAACTGTTGTGGGGATGGGCAGGGCACTTAGGTCAGTCACTCATGGGAAAAACAAGTCAGACATGCCGAATTTTTTTTTTTTTTTTTGTCAATTTTGACCCACAATCCACTGCACAGCAGAAAGTTACATCACATCAACTGAGCCTCTGAGTGAAAACAACCAGCGATGTGACAGATATACAAGCAAAAGAGTCAATTTCAATCCGCAATATTATGACGTTAAAAAGTCTAAAGTCAAATCTACTTTGCATGCAGTATACTACGATGGAGTCATACTACTTCATCATAACATCGCACCTTGAAATTGATCCTATTGCTTAAATATCCATTACTTGTATCTCTTGGTAGCTCAGTTGATGTGATGTAACTTCCAGAGCAGAGGATTATGGGTAAAAAAAAATGCCCAAAAAAAGCATGCCGGTTCGAGTGCGAGTATTTTTGGCAAACTGCATACGTGGGAAAAGCCTAAATCTTTTTCTGGCATCCCTAATGGCACGTAAGTATGTGTATTGGAATGCAGGGTGTGACATTGCTGGAATTTCGCCCAAAGGTCAGTCATGCATGGCCTTTTGACCTACTCTTATTTTTGCCAACATCACATTACCACAATCTTGACTTGGCGGCACTGGCTTCCTTTTTAAGACTAGAAATATATTTAGGACTATATTGATTACCTTTAAAGGTGCTCCGAGGAACTTTCATCTTTTGTTGATTATTGCGCCCCCTTTGGAAAAAAGCGGTAATGTTTTTGCACTATGCCAGCTATAGTTCCTGGGTGAGCGTATAACCATGACAAAGGCATTAAAAGAAACTATATAAAAATACTATTCTTTGCACTGATGGTCTCTTTTGCTGTTGAATGCCATTTATGATCATCAGAGGAAAAAATAGACTGTTTCATAAATATTTAAATGTTCCTCGTAGCACCTTTTCTAGGGAAATTCTAGTTTAGTTCCATCTAGAAAATTGACCTTTTGTTAACCCTTAAAGATTGTCATTTCTTGATTATTCAAAATACAACCCTTGAAAGTAAAAAAATGTTACCCATAAACCCATATTTTAGCTAATCAAATTTAGCTGTCTCAATCCTTTGCAGCGCCACAAGCATAATCTGCCAAATTCAATTGATTACGCTCCAAAAAAGTTCTTGATGTGGGCTGGCGGCTGGCGCAGGTATATTACCCAATTATATTTTAAATTGTAGGCTTTGCTTATATAAATGATTGCTTCCTGTAGTTATGTCTGATGCTAACAGACTAAATGCACGTAATTATGAGAATAATCTGGGGCTGTTTTAAGTCTCCTTTGAGGGGGTTTATTTTTAAAAGGGAAAATAAACTGTGCATTTTTTTCTAGTTCAAGGATATTTTTGGCATCACAATGCAGAGTATGCCCTATTTCCACTAATTAGACTGCAGATTTAAAGCTGGGGTATATGATTTGGGGAGAAAATGGCAGTTGGGATAGAGATTCGAATCCAAATACCTCAACCACTCCACTTGTTCTCTTTGGTCCCTCCCCTATGGTCCCTCCCTGACACGCTCTACACCAACAAAGTCCTGCCAAAGTGAATGGACAGTCCCAACAGCCAATAAGAACAGAGAATCGGAGCCTCGCGTATACCGCTCATGTTTTCTCTCTCAGTTCAGTTCGGTTAAAGCTGGGGTATATGATTTCTGATTGGTCAAAGTTAACATGAGCTGTACACTTTGACCAATCAGAGCGAGGCTCCGATTCTCTGTTCTTATTGGCTGTTGGGACTGTCCATTCACTTTGGCACGACTTTGTTGGTGTAGAGCGTGTCAGGGAGGGACCATAGGGGAGGGACCAAAGAGAACAAGTGGAGCGGTTGAGGTATTTGGATTCGAATCTCTATCCCAACTGCCATTTTCTCCCCAAATCAAGTTAATAAAATTGTTTCATTTTCACCAGGTGGGGCTTTGCTAGCTATGCTTATTTCAATGCTTTAGATGATGTATTTTTTGTAGTTGCTTAAACTGTCACAGTTTAACCCTCTGAGACCCACTGTTGTAAATTTGCAACATCTATTGGAAGCTGTTTTGTAGTCATTTTCCAGGACTAAATGTACACAAAGATTACATATTCCAGCACTCCAGACTATACAATGTATCAAATCACCAATTTCGGCGGGAAAATATTAATATTGTAAGAACAGCAACATTTCAAATTCAAACAACATGAATGACTCCCACTGAGCTCCCAGCTCTCTCTGTTGGATCAATTTTAACAATTTTCCAAGTAAGTACTTGACCTTTAATATTGTTTTCCTGTATTGTAAAGTTGTTCTGTAACATATTACTTCAATAACCAAACTAAAAAAGTTAAATTTACATGATTTTCAGTGATTTCTTTTAATGTTGCAAAAACGCAACACAGGGCTTCAATGGGAGTCATTTTTCAAAACAAAAGGCCCAATCACTTATCATGAGTAAATTGTGTACTATTTGTGTTTTAAGATAAAGTTTAAGGTTTAAAGTCATTAAGTTTTAAATAAAACTAAATAACCTTAAACTTTAGCCTACAACTAAAACACAAATACACAACTTTTGTTTTGAAAAATTACTCCCATTGAATCCCAGTGTTGCTTTATGGTATAATAATTTACAGTATATACATGTGTGCGATCTGCAAAAGATAAAAAGGTTAACCCTAACCCTAACCATAACCCCTAATCTCTAAACCCTAACCCTACCCCTAACCCTAACCCTAAACCCAACCCCAACCCTAACCCTAACCCTAACCCCCCTAACCCTAACCCCTACCCCTACCCCTAACCCTAACCCTACTCCTAACCCTCTAACACTAACCCTAACTCCAACCCTACCCCTAACCCTAACCCTAACCCTAACCCTACCCCTAACCCTCTAACCCTAACCCTAACCCCAACCCCAACCCCAACCCCAACCCTAACCCTAACCCTCTAACCCTAACCCCAACCCTAACCCTAACCCTAACCCAGAGCCGGCCCAAGCCTTCAGGGGGCCCTAAGCGAAATATGATTAGGGGGCCCTTCTCCAATGTTAGCGCTGCTGAAACTCTAGATCTTTGTTAAATATCATTCACACACCCAGTGTTTTCCGCTAGTGCCTCCACTGTGCGGCTGTGCGAAAATATTAGACAGCTGAGATTCAGACCCTCCTAGGGTGGTCCGGGGGTTTGCCCCCCGGGAGATTTTTTTAACCTTTTTAAAGTGAAATGCATGAATCTAGTGCACTTTGAGAGGAAAATTAAGAGGCTAAATCTGAGAAATCTTGTGTGAACAAATAATTTGGAGACACTGGGTCAGATGAATTAGAAGCTATTGAAGAAGGACACATGGATTTTCCATAAAAATATTAATATAAAATAAAATATTATGGGTTGGGCATGGAGCTCTTTTTCTTTTACGGGACATATTTCTCTGTAATATAGTGAATGCATTTAAATGCATTGTGAGGAACGAAGCAGAAGAACTCTGTTATCCAGCTACTGTATCTTTTTTTCCACAGACAAGGCTGACATAGGCTATAGACTATACACAGTGCATGGGCAACTGAGGGCAGCCCCATTTCCAATTGTTTTTAAATAAACTCAATACACACTGTGCATGGATGTGAACGTGACATGATCAGATAATTTTGGATTTCCTCCGAGATGAACTGATTACATTTTTAGGCTATTAATTATCTAGACCAAAACATTGTATTCCTTTTTTTGTATGATAACTCACATTTGCATAGTATGATGTTAATATCAAACACACAAAAAAAAAAAAAAAAAAAAAAAAAAAATCTTTTTAGGCAGGCAGTCGGGGGCCCTAAGCGGCCGCTTAGTTCGCTAATGCCTCGGGCCGGCTCTGCCCTAACCCTAACCCTGACCCTCTAACCCTAACCCCAACCCCTAACCCCTAACCCTAACCCTAACCCTCTAACCCCAACCCCAACCCCAACCCTACCCCTACCTCTAATTCTAACCCTAACCCTAACCCTACCCCTAACCCTCTAACCATAACCCTAACCCTAACCCTAACCCTAACCCTAACCCTCTAACCCCAACCCCAACCCCAACCCCAACCCCAACCCCAACCCCAACCCTAACCCCTAACCCTAACCACTAATCCTAACCCTAACCCTACCCCTAACCCTCTAACCCTACCCCAAACTCTAACCCTAACCCCCTAACCCTAACCCTAACCCTAACCCTCTAACCCTAACCCCAACCCCAACCCCAACCCTACCCCTACCTCTAACTCTAACCCTAACCCTAACCCTCACCCTACCCCTAACCCTCTAACCCTAACCCTAACCCTCTAACCCTAACCCCAACCCCAACCCCAACCCAACCCTAACCCTACCCCTAACCCTCTAACCCTAACCCTCTAACCCTAACCCTAACCCTAACCCTCTAACCCTAACCCCAACCCCAACCCAACCCTAACCCTAACCCTACCCTAACCCTAACATTTGTAACCACTAAGACCCGTTGTTGCAATTTTGCAACGTTTTGTCAAAATCCTCAGGATTTTTTTTTTTTTTTAAATATATTTTCCTGATCAGAGGCTTGCTAAAACAATTATAAAAAGGAGAAAAAAATCCTACATAAACAAAATCAATGCTTGGGTTTCACAGGGGCTTCGAGGACATGTGGGTTTTTGGTTATTATAGTGCCCCCTTTGGACAAAAGTGGTAGTGCCTTTCTTATGACAGCAGTGCCCAAGCATGTTTTGGATGTGATTAGGTAATATACCTATATGTGACTGTCAGATTAATAATGGCAATATGACAGTAGTGAAGAAAAAGTTAACTTTGATTAAGTAGCGTTCACAAACACACACTTTTCCTGCCTGCACGCCTGCTGTAAATCGTTTTGTTTTAAGTTCACGGGAAATCCTACCCGTGCAAAGGCATTAATAATAACTAGCAAACTTGGCCTATATAAAATGAGTGTTCGTTGCTCTGATGGTCTCGTTTGTTACAGGTCATTTACGATCATCAGAGGAAGAAATGAGACCTCTAATTTACAAGTTCCTCGCAGGAGGTTAAAAGTTAAAGGTATGGTTGTTATATTTATGATTCTGCCTCCCAAGAATTCATACTGCGGTTAAAGTCAGCCACACACACACACACACACACACACACACACACACACACACACACACACACACCACACACACACACACACACACACCCATCCCCACTTGAAAATGGGTTTTACTTTTTTTATTGCTACCCTTGGCAGTTTGACCTTAGCTGTACAGAGTGATGTATGTGCCAGAGTTTGGGAAAGGCTGTTCTCAAAATGAATCTGCTGAAATGGTAAAAATGTCTCTGTGCTCACCTCACCTTTTTATTAAATGTGAGTGCAAACCGTGAACCATCGAGCATGTTTGCTTACAAGTTTGGTTTCATATTTAAGTGTCATATTTAAACTTGACGGACATAAAATTTACTTTCCAGTGAAGAAAGCACATCCTATATTCATGTTTTTAAAATGAAAGCTTTCATATTGATGGAATCTGGATTTTAAATGGTGGGAGGGGTGGATGTTCCCTGCGTTCCAAATCACATACTTCTTATTTATTTTATTTTTTTAAGATATTTTTTGGGCATTTTTATGCTTTATTTGATAGTGCAGAGAGACAGAGGTGAAATGTGGCAGAGAGGGGAGTGACATGCAGAGAACGACCGTGGGTGGGAATCGAACCCGGGTCTGCTGCTGGCCCCGGCCCGGGAGGGGGACGCCCTACCAACTGAGCTAAAGGCACCCCCCTATACTTTTTCTTTTTACTACACTACATACTAAAGTACATAAGAGTTTTAGGGCCACAGGAGAGAAAACAAATCAGATAAGGAAGATTTTTTTTTCATTTTGTCAAAAAATTTCAGGATACTTTAAAATGATATTGGAGTTAGTGGGGCAACTATGTATTTTCAGCATACTACAATAGACATGCATGTATTGGGATGTACTAAATCTTGTTCTGGCATACTAAATAATATGGAAGTAGGGGTATTGGAACACAGGGGTAGTTTAATGACATTTTTCAAAAACGTAACAAATTTATTTTCCACATCAGGCACAAATGTTTTATTTCAAATAGTAGCAGCTCTATTTTTTTACGAAATCATTTTGGTGCACCTGGAACCAAACCTAAGACAAGAGTATGTTTGTGAAGAAAACTGTGGGTCCTTCTGCTGTAAACAACAGTAACTTAAGTATCAGTCATTTTGAAGGAAGCTTTCTTACTTCAAACAGTGTTCCAGGGATACAATTTTCCTGTGTAGAACGTTTATTTATTCAGTTATAAGAATAGACCTTAGACAATTATCACCTCCCTGACACACCCAAAGTTACACACTGCACCTTTTAATAGCCTACAATTCTGTTTCCCACAGCAGTCATCTCTGGAAAGAGAGATCTGATTAACCCACTTAAAGCGACAGTATCTAGCTGGCACAAAAGCTGGTGACATTGTGGAGCATTTAGCTAAAAAAAAACGCATTTACTTTCCTTAAAGGTGCTACGAGTAACTTTTAAATATTTCTGAAACAGTTTAATTTTTCCTTGGAAGATCATACATTTTATGTAACAGCAAACGAGACCATCAGTGCAAAGAAAGCTATTTTTATATAGTTTTTCTTAATGCCTTTGTCATGGGTATACGCTCACCCAGGAACAACAGCAGGCGTAGTAAAAACACTACCGCTTTTGTCTAAAGGGGGGCGCTAGAATGAACACTACCAGAATGTTCCTCGGAGCTTCTGTAAAGAAACTGAATATTGCACTTACATTTGTCAGGTCACCAACACATCAATGCTTATGTTGCTCCACATTGTGTGTGTGTGTGTGTGTTCGTATGTGTGTGTGTGTTGTGTCTGTATCTGTGTGTGTGTGTGTGTGTGTGTGTGTCTGTGTGTTTGTGTGTATCTGTATCTGTATCTGTGTGTGTGTGTGTTAAAAGCCCTCTGCTATAGTCGACACATTTCAACCTGTCAATCCGCCCAATGGTAAAGCACTTCCCCCTGACAAGTGAAAGAGCAGAAGCTGTCGGCTGTCATGCCTATAACCAGTGCACATGGTGTGAGTCAGTATAGCTGGAATGGAAACAGTGCATTTAGCAGTACTTTACTAGAGGAAATATGAGGGTTT
>CM049407.1:4460000-4490000 GCA_026929865.2 Hyperoplus lanceolatus
TGATCATATTATTTGATAGGCCCTGGGAATATTAGGCGTAGTAGATAGAGCGCGTACCATATGGGCTCTGGCCTTCATTGCAGAGGTTGAGGGTTCAAATCCGACCCATGGACCTTTACTGCAGGTCATCCCCCCTCTCTGTCTGTCTCCCCATTTCAACTCTGTACTGTCTAATAAAGCCTGAAAATGCCAAAAAATAATCTGTAAATAGAATTGACTTGACTTCTGACTTCCTCAATCAATCTTTCCTTGTGGTATTTTAAGATTCTGTGCAGTTTTGTCGTCTGGCAGACTTTCAACCTCATGCCACTATTAGTCAAACAGGGACTTCCTCAATTGTATTTCTTCAATTGGTCTTGAACCTGAAACCAAAGCTGCGTTTGTGTGTGTGTGTGTGTGTGTGTGTGTGTGTGTGTGTGTGTGTGTGTGTGTGTGTGTGTGTGTGTCGGTGTGTGTCGATGTGTGTGTGTGATGTGAGTGTGTCCTGCTTTTTGTCTGCTGTGCACCTGCCATGCTATTTATAAAGTTTTATGATTTTTTTTTTCTTGAGTTGGCTTCAAGAGCAAATCAGATCCATATGTTTTTTTTTTTAAATCTTGACACGTTGCAAAGGTGAACTTTAAAGTTAACTTAATGATACTCTAGATCTAAAAACAATGTGTTAGTGCATCAAGCGGGTTTCTGATGAGAGGAAAAAAAGTGGAACTTAACATTTTGAAGGAGAGAGAGAGAGAGAGAGAGAGAGAGAGAGAGAAAAATACACAATTTCCGAAATGGCAAACACATGGGACTTTAACTGCTCTGTGTGTGTGTGTGTGTGTGTGTGTGTGTGTGTGTGTGTGTGTGTGTGTGTGTGTGTGTGTGTGTGTGTGTGTGTGTGTGTGTGTGTGTGTGTGTGTGTGTGTGGTGAGTTCAAAGCCACTATGAAAATAATACAGGCTATTTTTGACTTGGAAAAAGCAGCTAAACAAGGGGAAAATTATAAGGCGTTTTTTAAGTCATGCTCTCCGAATAAAAACACTAGATTGTGGATTGTCATAACTTTTGCTCTGTTTATTATCAACTAGGTCTGTCCGGATGCATTCAAGGAGGGACATGTACTTTAGACACATTTTGTACCAATGTATGTATCACAGCTTATGTTGATCAACTTACCATCAGCCAAGGAGATGCTTAGATTACAGGCATTCTGTTTTTTTTGGTGATATACCGCATACTGTTGCTACTGTACGGTTATACTGTACAGCTCTGGAAAAAAAATCAAGAGACCACTCCAAATGTTCAGTGTCTCTCGTTTTATTGACTATTTATAGGCATATGTTTGAGTAGAATGAACATTTTGGTTTTATAATATAAACTACTGACAACATTTCTACCAAAATTCACAATAAGAATATTGTCCATTAAGAGCATTTTTTTCAATAAGTAATGTCGAGATGAAGATTGAAGATTGAATAAAAAGATCCAGACTGGTCTCTTAATTTTTTTTCCCGGAGCTGTATTATCAAAACAAGAGAGACGGCATTCAGAAAAAATGTCTCCTAACCGGGTCATCACCACACGTTCACTCCATTTTACCAGATGTGAGTTTTTTTCTCCTAAACTGCTGCTGGCGTTTACATAAGGCCCATTACTCACTGCACTACTCACTTTTTCCATATACGTTGGCTTCCTATTCTTCTCGCTGTCTTTATGTGTATTGTTGAATTTCTTTACGACTTTAAAATTATACTTTTACTGTATTCTCATGTTGGCCAAACTAAACAACACCCTTAGCATACAGTATGGCTGTGTTTGAAAAGCCCTATACTAACGTACTCATACTAAAAGCCCTACTAAAGTCCTACTCATACTAATTTTGATATCAATTTGAGTATGTTGTGGTTGTGTATGCGAGTTTGTGTAGGCGAGAAATGCCCGGATGAGTACTTCCTTCCGGGAATATTTTGTGTATGGATCGATTAGGTTACTTTTCCTATACTCAACCGCCCCACAATGCATTGCGTCTTTTCAAATGACACGGAAGTTTAAAAAAAAATAATCTTCATATTATTGCTTGCTGTATACTTCAGTGTAAACGGTCCGACTAACCTCGCATACACAATCAATGGTTAAGTATGGAGTATATACATGTTGAGTATGTAGGAGGGAGGACGTTAGCATGGCTTTTTTCGAACACAGCCTCTCTCTGCATTAAAGGTGCAGTGTGTAATATGACATCATCAAGAAAGTTCTACAAAGTTCTAGAATGCAACGCTCCCTGGGTAACCCCACCCCTTTCGAATAATAACAGAAGCTACAGTGGCCTTCAAGGACAAGAACAATTCTACATTTTAAACAATGCACCTGATGACATTCCAACTATGACACTTTCAAGATGGCGGTACTAGGCCTTGGTCCAAAATATGCAGAAATATGGACATATATGAGACCCTTTCTAAGGGGAAAAAAGATAATTCAAACATTTTTTTCAGCTATTATGCACTAAATTAAATGTACTTATATTTATTATAATTACTTTCTACAAAATCTGCTAGGAAATCAAACCCAACATTCTACACACTGCAGCTTTAACAATCAGATGAAACCAATGACTCGTAGTCGATTTAAACTATTCAAACAAGTGTATTTCTGAAATTGTCAGACTAGTACGTTTTTTGATTTATTATCCAATAGAGTCATGTCGTCTCTGTAGTCTCGTTAATACATAATCAAAAAGTGCAGATTGTACCAAATAGATATAGTTCAAAACGACTCCGCTGTGGCTGTTAAATCTCCCTCCTCCGCTCACTGTTTGAGATGATTCTCTGCATATTAATCAGCGCTCCATGAATAGGCTCCATGAGTGATTTGCATTGTGTGAGTCCAATGGAGAATTGAATGTGTGTGTGTGGGGAACGGGATGAAAAAATGAAAAAAATGGAAAAAACACACACACACACACACACACAGACACAGAAACAGACACACACACACACAAAACGGAGATGAGCTTGTTATGCAGAATAGGAGGCCTCCCTCCCTCAACACTCCAACCCCTTGAATGAGTTTTTATCAGCACAGCAGTACTCTGCCAAATCCAATACATTATGTACAGCTACCAAGCCACACACACACACACACACACACACACACACACACACACACACACACACACACACACACACACACACACACACACACACACACACAGCTACCTACCTGTTTTGCCACTGTTTTCTTGTAATCGGAACTGAGGGCCACATATCTAACTCCAATGCACTTCTTTTTCTGATTGCCAAATAGTATCACACATCATCAAATCTCTGTATTAAACAGGCTGATCCAATTCGACTGAGGGAAATTCAATGTTCGGGGACAGCCCTAGTTATCTCCTAACACGACGCAGCAGGGTAAACTGCTATCCGCTTTCTAATGGATTCAGTTGCTTGATGTAAATGTGCCCCGAGATCACATCGAGAGAGATACCATGAACATCTGTAGGGGAGTGGCTCTGATTGAAACGATCTTAGAAGCTGCTGGTGCTTTAAAGGTGCAGTGTGTAATATGACATCATCAAGTACGTTCTAGAAAGTTCTAGAATGCAACGCTCCCTGGGTAACCCCACCCCTTTTGAATAATAACAGAAGCTACAGTGGCCTTCAAGGACAAGAACAATTCTAAATTTCAAACAATGCGCCTGATGACATTCCAACTATGACACTTTCAAGATGGCGGCACTAGGTCTTGGTCCAAAATATGCAGAAATATGGACATATATAAGACCCTTTCTAAGGAAAAAAATAATAATTAAAAAAAAAATGTCAGCTATTATGCACTAAATTAAACGCACTTATGGATATTATAATTACTTTCTACAAAATCTGCTAGGAAATAAAACCCAAAATTCTACACACTGCACCTTTAGGACTAGCCACTACACTTTTCACATAGAATATGGAAGGTGATGGATAAGGAACAGTGGTTTGGTGTGACATCTTCAGCAGGGTTCTTTAATGTAAGGCCATATCCAAAGGTACAAGGGTGTTTTATTAACCATAATTTATTTGTTGTAATTTTTTTTTTTTAAGATATTTTTTTGGCATGTTTATGCTTCATTGATAGTGTAGAGACAGAGTTGAAATGGGGCAGAGAGGGGAGTGACATGCAGAGAACGACCGCGGGCTGGAATCGAACCCGGGTCTGCTGCTGGCCGAGGCCCATGAAGGGGACGCCCTACCAACTGAGCTAAAGGCGCCCCCTTTTTTGTTGTAATTTAGCCTTTTTTTCACACGCTACAGTTGGGACATACTTTTACTTATTTATTTCATCGTAACATTGTGCCTTGATCTTACCTCTTGGTTTTATATCCGTCGCATCCCCTTTTGTTTTCACATGCGAGGCTCCGTTGATGTGAAGTCACTTCAGGTGCGCACCGGATTGTGGGTCAGAATCGCCCCAAATAGGATGCTGTTTTCAACACTAAACATTTTGGCCGGATGTAGTAAACATACGTGTACTTCTTCTTACCATCCTAAATCTGCCCACAGGAATCGGGACATCCTATCAATATGCTCGCCACTTACTAGCTTGGCATAAAAGCGTCATCAATTTCAATGTTTTTTTCTGCTTGGTTATGTGCACAGAGATATATTCTAAATCACTGTTGTGTGAACAGCAATTTATCCGCTAACAGATGTGGATAAAATGTGTGTTTTTTTTTTTTTAAATATCCATGCCCTTGTAGAAATGGCTTCCACCTTACCACACAGGTGCTCCACATTAGCAGTGATGGTCTGTGTTGCTATAGCTTTCAGTTCACCGCAGCAGAAGTTTGTTTATGTGAAGCTGCCAAACAGTGCACAGTGTGAGCGCACAAGGTGACAAGAGCACTGCTTTATGTGAAACGGAATCGCAGCATGATGTCCTCTGCCCTATTTGAGCGCACACACGCAGACACACAGAGAGACACACATGCGCACAGACAGAGAGAGACACACACACATACAGACACACACGCAGACTCAGACAGAGACACACGCAGACAGACAGAGACACACACACACACAGACACACAGACGGAGACACACGCACGCACACACGCACGCACGCACACACACACACAGACAGACAGAGACACACACACACACACACAGATAGATAGACACACACACACACACACACACACACACACACACACACATACAGAGGCAAACATGCACACACACACACAGACAGAGACACAAACACACACACACACACACACACACACGCCAGCCCCCAGACCTCCTTGAGCTACTTTGAGAGAATTGCAATCACCCATTTTTATTTTGGAATAGACACAGTTTGTATTCGATGTTCCAGTTTTCTTTATTCTCCGCGTAGGGCCTTCACACACACACACACACACACACACACACACACACACACACACACACACACACACACACACACACACACACACACACACACACACACACACACACACACACACACACACACACACACACACACACACACACACACAGACAGAGATACAGAGACACACACATACAAACACACACACACACACACACACACACACACACACACACAGACAGAGACAAACAGACACACACACACAGACAGAGACAAACACACACACACACACACACACACATACATTATTTATAGTTGTAGTGTCACTATTACTTCCCTAAGGAATGGTGCTACTAGTGGTTGACAGATGTTTTTTATGTGTGTGAATTCAGGCACTTCTGAGTTATTTCTTTTGTTGGTACTCTGTCAAAAAAGTGTGAAGGCTTTTAGGTTCCTACACACACACACACACACACACACACACACACACACACACACACACACACACACACACACACACACACACACACACACACACACACACACACACACACACACACATTACGTTCCTTAACCGAAACAGCCCAACCTTTTTCAGACCCGAAAGAAATCCACTTAGGAATTAGACATACTTGGATAGACAGCAAACTCTGCTGCAGCTGCAAGTCACCTTTTTTATCATGGATGACACACAAACACGCACACACTCACACACACATACACGCACGCTCGCTCGCTCGCACACACAGAGACAGACACAGCGATAGACACACACACACACACACACACACACACACACACACACACACACACACACACACACACACAGATAGACACACACACACACACACACACACAGATAGACACACACACACGGCAGCACACAATGATTTATACATAAGGATGACTTACTGGCAGTAAGAAGTGATTCTTTCTTAGGAGCAGGATGTTTTGCTTGATGGTCCCTTTCAACTTAGCCTTCAGGTGATAAGACAGAAAGCGCTTTTATCCGTGTGTATCCGGTAGATTTTTGATGCCTATTCTTCAACATTTAAGCATTCAGCATATCATAGTCAGCTGCAGGGGCTATCTTCTGCAAAGCTTTGTGTAAAATTACATATGGCTTTGGTTGCAGTTTTGTAGGCAAGACTGATGACATTAGCAAGAAATACATTATGGTATGAAAAAAAAGACTTAAGGTTGGTGGCGCTTGTTGTTTAGTGGTTAGATCCCTCCCCCCTTCCCCCCGTCCCCCCCTCCATAGAGGCTCAGTCCTCTTCACAGCAGACCACCGGTTTCGAATCTGGCCCGTGGTCGTTCTCTGCATGTCATTCCCCTCTCTAACCCATTTTATCGCTGTCTCTCCAAACTGTCTAATAAAGCATAAAAATCCAATAAAAATAGACTTAAGGGGCAATTATGAGCTCAAGAAACTCTTCCCCTGCGTTCCAATACCTATACTTCCCTACTATGTAGTATGCCAGAAAAAGATTTAGGATGTCCCAATACATGCAAGTTAATTGTAGTATGCTGAAAATACATTAATGCCCCCACTAACTCCAATAGCATTTTGGAGTATTAGTCTTTATTCTTGACATTTCTTGACAAATCTTCCTTAACTGATTTTCTTGTCTCTCCTGTGGCCCTAAAACTCTTCTGTACTTTAGTATGTAGTTAAAGATAAAGTATGTGATTTTCAAATGCAAGCTCAATACATTACATACTCCAGGCAAGGGGTTTAATCACATTCTTGGTTTTGTCCCCTCTTGGCTACTGTACCTTGTCTACTTGTGTCAGTAGAGCACGTCCGATGTGTGGCCCAAAGGCGTAAAGCTGTCATATACCAGTGCTGGAAAAAGGTTAATGATTTTTGTCATTCCCCTGACATTTTTTCTCCCTGCAGCGCTAACACCTGATATATCAGTGTTCCCTTTTTGTCACCCGTTCAATCCCCATGACAAGGTACGGGGACAATTATAGCCTGGACATGCCAACTCCACATGGGAACACTCCAGCCCAGGCACTCGTCCAATGTAGTAGAAAAACACAAGGGCTAGAATGGTTCACTGTTACCCCTGCTATGTTGTTTAACAGTTAGATCAAGTGTGTGTGTCTGTGTGTGTGTGTGTGTGTGTGTGTGTGTGTGTGTTTTTATTTGAAATGAAAATTTTAACTAATATTAACTAAAATTGCATATATTTGGGCGGCTGTGGTGAAGCGGGTAGGGCGGTCGTCCACTGGAGTGCAGGAGGGTTGGTGGTTCGATTCCCCCGTCTCCCCGCCACATGTCGAAGTGTCCTTGGGCAAGACACTGAACCCCAAATTGCTCCCAATAGTTAGCTTGCACCCTAAACATTTACCTATTTGTGTATAAATAACCAAGACACTGGCAGGTTAACAGTAGAAACAGAAGGGCTAGAATGACCACTATTTTCCCTGCTGTATTTCATGCCCCTGTAAAGCACTTTGAATGGCCTTGTGTCTGAATTGTGCTATAGAAATAAACTTGCCTTGCCTTGTATATGTTTCTCATTTTCCCTAGTTAGATCAGTGAGGGCTGGGAGGTACCTTCCAAAAAACAAATAAAATGTTTATCTAATCAAAAATTGCATATGTAACCTATTATTATATAAATACATAGAGAAATATGAGTTGAAATTCAAATTAAACACCAATAAGCTTGTAGAGTTTTGGATTTCCCATGAGAGAGGGAATACCCACAGCTACTGTATACAATTTCCATGGCCACTATGAAAGTACGGATAACCCTTTGGCTCTCACTTACTCATTCAAAAACACTTTCTCTCGCTCTCTCGCTTACTTACATAAAAAATAAATACATACCGGTACTGTTTTGTGGCTAAATATGGAGGATGATCTCACAGTGGCTGTCTCCAAAAATAAACCCCAGCATGGACTTTTCTTGCTCAATACACATTTCCCAATGCCATCCATCCAATGAAAATAATGTGTAAGAAATCCTAAAGCACTTGCACATTTAATTTTTAATTTTCCTTTATTTAACCTTAAAATTTAGCTGAAGTAGGTAGGCGGTGCCAGAGTAGGTTTGGTGGGGGTTGGCCTAATCTCTTGCACTATTATTTTTTGGGGTGGCGGGCTGAAAAGTTTGGGGACCCCTGAGTTATATGCTCTATCCCCCTGCATCAAAGTATATTTCATTGCTTTTTCCTACCTAAGAGTCAATAAATGGTGTTGTTTTGATTTGAAGTGTGTTTATTCCTCAGCTGAAATGCATGGGGGGAATGTCACCCTATCTAACAATCAGTAACCCGTTTGACCCAATACGTAGCTTAAATTGGTCATTATCCGTCTTTCGGTGTGCATTTCACTGACTTACCCCGTAACATAAATGTCACATTGGCTCTTGTGTGATGTTCATAGGCCCTTACTGAGACAGAGAGCGCCAATTATGTTGTTTATACCTTTTCTGTTTGCCCGTTGCTGCAGCTCAATGGACTGATTTGAAGTACAAAGCGTAAGGCTATAGTCGAAGGCAATTTGCTCCGTGGTTTTTCGACAGCCTGGTTGGTATATAACAGCTGGTGTATTTTTTTGTCTTCAATTTTCAGGGGGAACATGTTTCTGCTTTTCAAAAAACCTCACCTGGAGAGTGCGGCTCATTTTCATCTCACACCTGGCTGTCTGCAGGGATAATTGCTCAATTGAGATGAATGCAGTGATGTTTCTCTCACACACAAATCGTTGGGATGACGATTGAATTTCAAGTTTTATGTGGAATATATCGGTTTCTCACCAAAGTGTTTTGATTTGCTCAATACTTGTGATCAAGGATCTGTAGGGCCTGTGCCACCATGCTATTGCCTTCATCAACCAATTCCTTAAATGATTCTATTTTTTTTTTATAATTTATCTTAAAAAGGTATATATATATTTACCTTCAGGTCCAATGATGTACCCTAAGGGATTCCTAAAGGTGCTCCGAGGAACTTTCAGTTTGTGTTCATTATTGCGCCCCCCCTTTGGACAAATGCGCTAGTGTTTTTACTAAGCCAGCTGTTGTTCCTGGGTGAGCGTATACCCATGACAAAGGCATTAAGAAAAACAATATGAAAATAGCATTCTTTGCACTGATGGTCTTGTTTGCTGTTACATGTCATTCATGATCATCAGAGGCTGTTTCAGAAATATTTAAAGGTTCCTCATAGCACCCTTTTTAATGTAAATTAACCTTTGAGGTACAGAAATCTATTATTTTTCTGACAGTGTTACTACAATATATCAGTTAGCATCTAGTATCAGCCAATACATCTGTTGGGTTCTAGCTAGCAGTAGCACTATTTTCCCTCCCATTGGCCGCTATGAGAAAATTAGCCAGATGGACCGCAGCCAATGTCTATTGCAAATCTGGGATAATACCCATTAGCAGAGGAGAACACCGCATAGTTACATCTCTCATTTCGCATTTAATTGAATTCTGTAGCAACAACAATACACAAGTGAAATATAATTATAAAAAAAATACGATGATTACATAATTATATTATGCAACTTCCCGTCCAAAATTTCTGAAAAACAAAATCTATAAAAATGATGGTTGTCAATGTCAAAGTCATTTTAAATAATAGGGGGGGGGGGGGGGGTGGCTAAGGGAGATGCTATTCTTTTCGCTAGCCACCACTGACATTCAGGGATGTGTATAGGTTGCCTTAGGATGGTTTGGGTATTTTATATTATACACACTGTTTGTTTGGTGCTACATCTTATAAACTGAGCATATTGTTGAGTAACCCACGCACACACACACACACACACACACACACACGCACGCACACACGCACACACACCCACACACCCACACACAACCCTACCTGGCAATTACGATCCCCTGATGTAGCCCTGGCTTGCTATCTCAAGGTCTTGGCTGGTGATAAAGGGTGATGTGGCATTTTCTATTGTAACCCAGAGACTCTACAACTCTCGGCCAACTTCCTTTCAGACAGACTAGGTCCATAACTTCCTTTTAAAATCGCTTCTTAAATTTTTTTTTTAATCCATGAAAGTGTTTGGAAATGGTTGACTTTGTGGTTTTTATACTGTACTTATCCTGTAGAAATCCAGTAAAAATGGTGTGTGTGTGTGTGTGTGTGTGTGTCTCTCTGTCTGTGTGTGTGTGTGTGCGTGTGTGTGTGTGTGTGTGTGTGTGTGTGTGTGTGTCGTGTCTGTGTGTGTGCGTGTTTGTGTCTCTGTTTTAAAGTCTGCGTTTGCGTGTGTGTGTGTGTGTGTGTGTGTGTGTGTCTGTGTGCGTTCAAGTGTCTTGTCTGTGTGTGTGTGTGTGTGTGTGTGTGTGTGTGTGTGTGTGTGTGTGTGTGTGTGTGTGTGTGTGTGTGTGTGTCTGTCTGTGTTTTATTGTCTCTTAATCCCCTGCTAATGCCTCACCACTATCATGATGTAATGCCTAGTAATAGCACTGAGGTCATGCCAGGATCTCTCTTGTGATTGGCTGGCTTTCCTCAGGTGTAACAGCCACAGCAAACCTTTGTGTGAAGACATAAAACAAGTGTGTCTATTGGGAAATGGGAACAAGGCGAGATGTTGTGGACTTGTTGTTATTACTTATACATTGGCACTGTTGTGTCCGCGAGTCCATTTCATTTTATATTGTTTTATATGCAATCATCCAATCTTTTAATCCATACAGGAAAATACATTTTTGCAAACACAGACAATGGTGTTTGCTGTCAGGTAAATCAAAAATAGAAAATAGATAGATAGATAGATAGATAGATAGATGGATAGATAGATAGATAGATAGATGGATAGATGGATAGATAGATAGATAGATAGATAGATGGATGGATGGATGGATGGATGGATAGATGGATGGATTGATAGATGGATAAATAAACAAGTAATAATACTAAAGTAGAAAGAAAATAAAAGAATATAATAATAAAATAGAGATGACAGTATACACAGCTCTAGAAAAAATGAAGAGACCACTCCAAATGTCCAGTGTCTCTCGTTTTACTCTTTATAGGCATATGTTTGAGTAGAATAAACATTTTGGTTTTATTCTATAAACTACTGACAACATTTCTACCAAATTCCAACAAAATGTTTTTGTCATTAAGAGCATTTTTCAATAAATTATGTAGAGATGAAGATTTAAGAAAAATCCAGACTGGTCTCTTAATTTTTTCCGGGGTTGTATATATATAGAAAAACCAAGTGTGTCTATTGGGAGATGGGTAACAAGGCAATATGTGCAGTATTGTGTGAGGACTTGTTTACTCTCTAAATTGGCTCTGTTGGTTGTCAGCGAGCACATTCTTGAGGCGGTGAGAGCATCCTCTGTGGCTCCGTGGTGCTTTTACAGAGACTTGCTAGAGTCAGAATGACTTATTTCACACAGTGGGCCGTTCACAAGCCACAGGAACTTATAAAAAATGTTTTTTTTCTCAAACTACATAGTCTCAGATATTTTTTTTTACTTGTCTGTTCGGTTACGCCCTTAAACTCTAAATTAAAATGTGGCCGCTGTAAGTCACATGGGAGTTGAGTTAACGATTCAAAGTCTTGTGGAGTTCATTTTCAAGCAACTTTGCTGTGCATTCAAGGGACTTTAATGAATGCAGCTGCAAGGAAAAACATTTAAATAATGCAAATGGTTGATTTCTGGAAAATATGTGCTAGTGCGTTTTCTTTTAATTAACTCTGGAGCTGTCTTACAAAATTACACACGGTGCATTCAATGACAATTGGAAATCTGGGAATCCGACCATTATTACTGTGTTGTCCGCTCCTGGATAGGGTTAGTGGTTTTCTTTTGGCAAATGGTTTAAACAAAACGTGTGTTATCAACCCGCTGGCAGCTTTTGCTGTTAGCAATAGTAACTTTTATTTAATTTTTCATATATTTTTTTGGCATTTTTATGCTTTATTGATAGTGTAGAGACAGAGTTGAAATGGGGCAGAGAGGGGAGTGACATGCAGAGAACGACCGCGGGCTGGAATCGAACCCGGGTCCGCTGCTGGCCGGGGGACGCCCTACCAACTGAGCTAAGGGCGCCCCCAGCAATAGTAACTTTAAAAAAAAATATTTAGTTGCATATAATTATTTTTTTCTTTTTTCATTTTCTTGTGAGAAAGTTAATGCATTAGTTTTAGTCCTCTTGCATTTGACTGTTACACACACAGACATACAGCAGGTGTATTCCTAGCAAATCACAACACAACATATGTGTGTCCATATTGCTGTGAAATGTGCTGTTGGTTAATGCTATGGCAACAACAAACAACACACACACACACAGATGCATCCAGTATGTGTGTGTGTGTGTGTGTGTGTGTGTTGTTGATTTGCCAACGGATGCAGCACAGACTCTGTGGAGGGTTTGATCAAATGGTGTGTCAAATATCATCTAATTAACTGGTATAAATCCTGCCCACACAATCTAATATGGGAGCCTCATATAATAACCAGGGCTCTGCTGTTGCTACCACCATACGCCCATATATGGAAAATCACATGTGGACTGTGGACATTGATGAGGTCAGACTGATCAAAATAAATGTGTTTTTGTTGCTTGGGCTGGTAGCGGGTTGTCGCAGTTGGAAAATCATATGAGAGAGAGAGAGAGAGAGAGAGAGAGAGAGAGAGAGAGAGAGAGAGAGAGAGAGAGAGAGATTGTTGTCATAACAAGGAAACAAAGTGAGCTAGAATACATTTAACACCTGTATGGCCTTTGCACACAGGGCACGTTTTTTAGTTTGTTGTGACATTCATTTGAAGGTTAATAATAAGTATTGGACATATATAGAGGCAATACAAGTTTCCATATCGCTTTTATTTTCTAAGAAGTCGCTCCCGATAGTCAGATTCGTCAAAATTCACGTTCCAAATGAGATCCCTTAGGCTTAAAGGGGCATTGTGTAATATGACATCATCAAGAAAGTTCTAGAATGCAACGCTCCCGGGGTAACCCACTACTTTTGAATAATAACAGAAGCTACAGTGGTCTTCAAGGACAAGAACAATTCTAAATTCCAAACAATGCACCTGATGACATTCCAAAAACATGGATGCCTCCTTAAGACTTGCCCGCTCAATGTACAAAATGTCCGCTCAGGAGGATAATTCAGATCATTGGCAGACGTGATTTTACACCAATGAGGACATATTTATGAATGAGGATATTGATTTTAGCTAATACATTACTTAAAATGTTACACAGTGTCCCTTTAAGCATAAAATAACACCTTCAAAATAAACTACTTCTAATACATATAATCTTAAACCGTATTTTACGAGTGCTTTCTATTTTTATTATTAAGAAAACACACACACACACACACACACACACACACACACACACACACACACACACACACACACACACACACACACACACACACACACACACACACACACACTTTCATCTTAAGAACACAATCACCCCCCATTTGACCCACATACCTCTCTAAGGGTCTTTTCCATTATGTGTTTATGGTCCTGCTGCTGCTTTTGATTGGATCAGGAGATGTCAATAAATTATGGGGCTTTCACTCTTAACAGCATTGTCAAAGAAACACACACACACACACACACACACACACACACACACACACACACACACACACACACACACACACACACACACACACACACACACACACACACACAGCGTTGTCAAGAGACAAAAGGTGGCAGGTTTTAAGATGGAGGAGGGGTGGATGGTGGATGGTGCATGGCGGGACAAACAATGCAATGCATTGTCAATGATTGGCAAAATACCTCAAGCTATGGATCCATTCCATTTCTGTAACATACACCGTAGCATTCTGTTAATACACAGCCTAGGCTCTGTAAAATGGTTTGTTAACAAAAAGTAAGTGTAAACAAAGGGGCCCAGTGTAGCTAACGTGATGCGGATATGGATTAATTATTTTTCATTTCTGTTCCTAGAGCCTCATTTTATGAAGTAATACTCACCTAGAGCATTAAAGGTGGAGTCAGTGATTCTAGAGAATGTCAAAATCGGTGAATATCTCCTCACGATATGCCACCAGTCAGCACTGTGACAAATCTATTGTAACTACACAGCCTAGGCTTTGTAAAAGGGGCTTGTTGTTAGCAACGATTGGCCCCCTTTGTTTACATACCAATTTGTTTACAAGCCAGTTTACAGAGCCTCGGCTGTGTATTAACACTGGATTTTTTTTTTCTCTCCCAGTGCTGACATACGGACAGGTAGCGGATTTTCAGGAGATATTCACTCATTTAAATATATTTTTTTGACATCAAGCGTTATCCATAATCACTGACTGCACCTTTAATTTTTCCCATTTTTATTGCCAGAGCCTCATTTCATGCAATACAACTCACTGAGACCATTTATAGATGTTGACGTGGTAGATAAATGCTTTTTAGACCCTTTGTTTCTTGATTCAATTAAAAAAATGAAAGTGTGTAGGTTCACTCAGACCCTTTTCTTTCTACATTGCTGCTGTAGATTTTGAACACTTTTCACATTGCAGATCAAAGACGAATCTCAGAATGATTTTTTTTTACTTCTTTGATATTTTCCTTTTACTGTTTCTCGTGTGTGTGTGTGTGTGTGTGTGTGTGTGTGTGTGTGTGTGTGTGTGTGTGTGTGTGTGTGTGTGTGTGTGTGTACTGTTTCTCGTTTACCAAATTAAACCCATTTGCATGAGTTGAATGGCACCTCAGATATGATGAAAAGAGGGATGTTTTTCTCGCGTTTATAAGCCTATGTTACGCATGTATTTCTTAATTTATATACCGCCTAAAAATAAGACATTTTTGCTGGTAAAATTGCTGTAAAAAGAAGAAGCTAGAATCTTTCTCACTTGGCCTGGTTATGTCTAGTGTGATGAATAGCCTCTCTCTCTCCGTGACTGACAGCTGTCTCAATTTAGCTTCAAGGCCTTCTTCCTACACAATGCCTCGCTCTGCTGCTTTCATTAAGCCACCGTATAGCCACTAACTTCTGTAGCTGTGTAATTATTTTGCTCTATTGACAGTTGAAGAATTACTCCTGCTGCTCCAAAATTGATACCACTAAGGCCCTCCTTTTTCGCGCTGGATTGAGGACTCCATTTTGTTCTGTTGATGATACATGACTGTTGACAGGTGATAAAGAAAAATGCTCCTTTAGTTTTTTTCTTGGCATTTCTTCTTGCCTTTGCCTTGGCACTGTTGTTTTGTAAGTTTCTCTCTCTCTCTTTCTTTCTTTCTTTCTCTCTCTCTCTCTCTCTCTCTTCTCTCTCTCTCTCTCTCTCTCTCTCTCTCTCTCTCTCTCTCTCTCTCTCTCTCTCTCTCTCTGTCTCTCTCTCTCTCTCTCTCTCTCTCTTATTTGGCAGCTTGCAGTGTTTGTGCTGGATGACTTACTATAAAAAAAAATGCTCAAGAATTTAAATGTAAATCCCCTTTTGATTTGCGTGCATATAAATTTGAGAATTAAAAAAGAAAAAAAAAATCTCCATCCTTCACTCGTGTTCACTTATGGTATCATTGCGTTTTGGACCCCAAAATAATGCGCTCCTCCTTTTGAAATGCTTTCTGCAATCAATAAATTCCCCCAGCTAAGCTCTCTGAAGTCTTTTTTAAAATGTTTAATTTCATGCCAGCAGCATCGACTCTCTAACCCCCCCCTGCCAACGCACATAACTGGAGTGTAGGCACATCTAACTTTTCCCTCATGGTTCGAATGCAAGAGATGGACCAAATAATCTTAAAATGGGGTTTTTCAAGCTTTTCATACTATGATACACTTGATGAAGCGTTGAAGGTTAGAATAATCAGTTCAATCAAATTTAAAGTTTGGGGTAAATGATTCTGGAGAATACTTGTCAACATTACTTTTTGTCAAAATCAGTGAATATCTCCGTAAGATTTTGCTACCCGTCCGTGCTGGAAAAAAAATGCTGGTGTTGATACACAGCCTAGGCTCTGTAAACAGGTGTGTTCATACAAGGGGGCCCACCGTAGCTAGCAACATGCCTGTTTACAGAGCCTAGGCTGTGTATGAGCACTGGGTTTTTTTTCAAGCTCACACACAGTGCAGTCAGGTAGCGGATCGTGAAGAGATATTCACAGATTTTGACCGAAAGTGATTTTGACAACACTTCCAGAACCGCTGACTCCACCCTTAAAGCTGGGGTGGAGGATTGGGGGAGAAAATGGCAGTTGGGATAGAGATTTGAATCCAAATACCTCAACCGCTCCACTTGTTCTCTTTGGTCCCCCCCGACACGCTCTACACCAACAAAGTCGTGCCAAAGTGAATGGACAGCCCCAACAGCCAATAAGAACAGAGAATCGGACCCTCGTTCTGATTGGTCAAAGTGTACAGCTCATGTTAACTTTGACCAATCAGGAATCATATACCCCAGCTTTAAGTCACATGTTTAACAAAAAAAGTATATGGTGGTTTTTCAGACTCCTAATTAGGCCATTTTAGTCATTTTTCTTCCATTACTGTCCATCTTGTCTGAAAGATTTTCGAGGTTAATGTCAAAAGACGACCAACACCAGTAGGATGGACTAGGTTTACAGTAACTGAGCATGTAATAATAATAATAATAATAATAATCATAATAATAATAATAATAATCATCATCATCATACATTTTATTTGTTATGCACTTTATATTACTAGAATCTCAAAGTGCTACAGAGAAGTTAAAAAATAAAAAATAAAAATCAATAAGAATAAAATAATTTAAAACAATTAAAAGGTGAACCTCAAACACAGTTTAGCTAAATGCTTTTGTAAAAAATTGCCCATTGTATATCCGTGAGAAACGCAATAAACAAAGTGGGCAAAAAAAAAAAAAAAAATAGGTTAACATTGCATGATCAAAGGGAATGCGTCCTGCTGTATATGATTGATACGGGCTTTGCGGTAGCTGGCGTCCAGATGGCCTGAGCTCAGTCGATATAAGCGTCAGAGGTCGAAAGCCTTTTTACCCCGAGCCAAGAGAGACTGTGCTGCCCAAACCCTCACACACTTGTAATGTACACACTCACACACACACTCACACACTTGTAATGTATATGCACGCACGCACGCACGCAGGCAGGCAGGCACTCACTCACTCACTCACTCACGCACGCACGCACGCACGCACACACGCACGCACGCACGCACTCACTCACTCACTCACTCACTCACTCACTCATCAGGGTATATATATATATATATATATATATATATATATATATATATATATATATATATATATATATATATATATATATACCCTGATGAGTGAGTGAGTGAGTGAGTGAGTGCGTGCGTGCGTGCGTGAGTGAGTGAGTGAGTATATATATATATATATATATATATATATATATATATATATATATTGGATATATTGGATATATAGAGTGGGATTTGAGGGTTATAACTTTTTATTAGATTTGGTGCAGAAGTCAGAACATATTTGTCACATACAGTGTTTCCAATAGACATTTTTTCAGGCCGGTTGGCAAGAGCTGATAGATAGATATGTGCACGTACCAAATATTTGGTGGAAAGTGACCTGTATGAACTCCATTTGGGATGAGCCTTTTTTGACAGCCGGCTTGAAAATGACAGCAGGGTTGAGGTATTGCAGTCTGTGGGTTTGTACATCATATACAGACATATACAGCCCTGGGAAAAAAATTAAGAGACCACTCCAAATGTTCAGTGTCTCTCGTTTTACTATTTATAGGCATATGTTTGAGTAGAATGAACATTTTGGTTTTATACTATAAACTACTGACAACATTTCTACCACATTCACAATAAGTATATTATCATTTAGAACATTTCCATTAAGTAATGTAGAGATGAAGATTGAAGAAAAATCCAGACTGGTTTCTTAATTTTTCCCGGAGCTGTAGTACTGTAAATTAAGATTGTCCATCCCTTTACATCCTTTGTCATAAAACGATTGTGATTTTGGCGAAAATAACTTTTTAATTATATTTTTGGGGCATTTTTCGCCGTTTTTGGATAGCAGGGATACTGTGAAGCAGACAGATAGGGGAGTTGCAGTTTCCATGGGTTTATATAGTCAAACTAAAATACCCAAACATTAAAGGCCTACTTCACCAGTTGGAATATGAAGGTGTATTGAAATCTGAGATCCTATGAAGTATAAATGTGCAAAAAAATATGAAATCGGATCATCTTAGCCTGAGAAAAGGCAGAGAATGTGTTTTATGGTCTCACTGTCTAACCCTACAGTTTCCTTCTTGTGACACCACATTAAGGGTTAGGATTAACAGGACAGCTGGGCCAAGGGAAGACTAAGGGAAGACTGAGGGAAGAAAAACCTAATTCATTATATTATAATAGTTTTATTTATAATGATAGAGCGCCGGTTCCGTATGGGTGAAGTATTCCTTTAAAAGCCGTCAACATTAAATCTATCTGAAGTCTTGCTGAGTTGTTTAAATTTTAACGTTATGTGGAAGAAATCACAGGCTATTGGGGATATTTTTTCTTGCTTTGATGAAATAAGTATGCATCATAAGTATTCATAAGTATGCAGTGTGGCTATGACTCCTGAGTGTGTGTTAAGTACAATGCACTAGTGTCTCCAGAGGTACTGTAGCATTGACAGCTAAGCAGAGAAGGAAGAATATCTGCTAAGAAGTTCCCCGCTTTGAAATGTCCCCGTTGTGATGCATAACAAGAATATGGCTACCAAGAGGAATATACCCAGTGATTTACAAGGAGAATAATCAGATAGCTAGTGCTTGGCTATGAAAAAAAAGAGATGTTTTGTATTTCTCGTGCTGTTTCAGAAATGGATTTGTGACCAGGAGGTACCTTGCTGGAGGTTTTTTTTTTATTGAATGAAGGAATTGCCAATAACAATTACTCTACAATGGAATATACATATTTTTTTTACCCCTTTTTACCAGAACATACCCATATCCCATCCTCCCACCCAATTACAAACACACCAACATTAAGAAATGACTTCAAGAGATGGTTTTCCTTGCTGGAGTTGTAATGGGTTTTTGAGCACATGTCGCTTGGCCAAGATGAGATCCATAGATGGATAGATGGATGGATGGATGGATGGATGGATGGATAGATGGATGGATGGATGGATGGATGGAATTTACTGAAAATATTCATGCTTTCTATGGGATGAACCCTTCTCATTTTAGTCTCATCCTTTGCTTATAGTTTGTTCTCTAAAATATATTTCATTGAACAGATGGTTTGCCATGGAAAATGCTCAATGTATTAGAAGCACAACTCTTTAGCCATGAATTAAATATAGCATTTTCTCTCCAACAGCACCCTCTAGACTACTGCATCTCTAACCTTAATAGCTAATATATAAGATTGAGGCTCCATGATACTTTCATAATATGGGTTTAATGAACTCTCTAGCCCCTGGAGGCTCTTAGCAAGAACTGTAAGATTCCACACTGTAGCATTTTGCCTTTTAAAATAGAAACTATCCAACTTCTATGAGTAAGACCAAGACCAATATTGCAAACACATCTTATCTGCACAGTCATTTGTGTTGGGAATTGCTACAGTATTATAGCCTGGCACCGCCCTCCTACGTGCTTCCGCTCAATTGTCATATCCCTTCTGTAGTCAGTCTGGGTGTGCGTTATATTCTTAGGTTTGCTCCGGCGGTCAAATCAGCGAACAGAGGGAGTGGCTCGGAAGCCGGCGCATGACATACTGTACGTCACGACCAAACGTTATGCGATTGGTTGGTCCAGATCCAGAGTGGCACTGGGCAGATCCAATAGTTTTAATCTTCAGCAGACACCCGCCTTCAAGTGAGTTAATGTTTGTCACAGAGTTTGTCACAGAGTCACAGGGTACAAATATCTCGGCATCTGGTTAGATGATAAACTCACTTTTAATTTCCATATAAAAAACCTTGTTTGTCGACTACGACAAAAAATTGGCTATTTTTATGGGAACAAAACCACCTTCCCTTTATTTAGTAGGAAAAGGATTATTGAGGCAGTTTTTATGTCTGTCCTTGATTACGGTGATGTGGTTTACCGACATGCATCTCATTCATGTCTTAAACTCCTAGACTCTGTTTTTCACTCTGCTTTAAGGTTCATCACAGGAGATGCTTATGACACACACCATTGTCTTTTATATGAAAAGGTTGGGTGGTCCTCCCTTAAAGAGAGACGTGATGCACATTGGCATATTTTTATTTACAAAGCCTTGACCGGGAAGCTTCCTCGTTATTTAACAGAAATGTTGCAAATTTCAGATGGGCTTTATCAGACCCGCTCCACTGACATGCTCATGCTTTATGTCCCACAAGCCCGGTCTGAGCTGGGAAAGACAGCTTTTAGCTTAAGTGCCCCCGACTCCTGGAACAACTTACAGCAACAAATTAAACTAAATACCTTCATATCCTTTAATCAATTTAAACAAACTATCTTGAATCTGCCAAACTCTACCTGTAACTGTTTTAATTAGGCTATATTGTACTTTCACCCATTTAATTTCATTTTAATTGCTGCCACTCTTCACCACTATGTAAATGTTTCAATTGTTTTTTTCTCTCTTCACCTGTTGTTGTGTATTTGATGTATTTGCATTGAATATTGTGTATGTATTGTTGTTTTTCCTTGGAATTTATTTGAACTCGACACCATTGTAAATGAGGGTCACCCCTCAATTGGTCTCTCGAGGATAAATAAAAGTTAAATGAAATGAAATAAATGAAATGAGTTTGGCAATAGAGCGATTCCAGACCTTCTGTACAAATGAAGTGAAGTACGATGGTGTGGTTGGACCAGGCTAGTATTATTCTCTATCACTGGGAACAATGATGATTTATCCTACAGTCGCTGCTATCATTATTCTGTATCAGTGGAACTAGTGAGCCATAGGTACATCACTTATCATTGTCAGCGCCCAAAGAGCAAATCAAAATGCCACATTGTGTTCCCATTTTCCACCAGTTTATTGTCGCCTGAATGGTGTGCGTTTCTGTGTAGTGTGTGTGTGTGTGTGTGTGTGTGTGTCTGTGTGTCTGTGTGAGTGTGTTCTTGTTTCTGGTTGTGTGTGTGTGTGTGTGTGTGTGCATACGTGCGTGTGTGTGTTTGTGTCTCTGTCTATGTCTCTGTCTATGTCTCTGTGTGTGTGTGTGTGTGTGTGTGTGTGTGTGTGTGTGTGTGTGTGTGTGTGTGTGTGTGTGTGTCTATGCGTGTGTAGTGTGTATGTGTGTGTTCTCCCTTATTAACCTGACAGATATTTTATATTCTGTACAGTTTGGGGCATTTCTGCTATGGGGAGCTGGCATTTAAGTCTCTCTCTCTCTCTCTCTCTCTCTCTCTCTCTCTCTCTCTCTCTCTCTCTCTCTTCTCTCTCTCTCTCTCTCTAGAGACACTAAAAGACACTTGTCTTGTGAGAAGAGCCATATCCCTGAATGAACTAATTAAGCTTCCTCAATGTCTTCGGCAAAATGGTGCCCTGAGATTTTTTTTCTGTGCTGTAGCGGTAATGAGAAAGGGAGACGGAAGGGTGGAGAAATGACAGGAAAAAGCAAAAGGGGGGAGGGGTAGACCATCAGCCTCAAATGTATAGGAAATAGGGGTTGTCACAAATTCACCCGATTTCCACCCAACAATCGATATTGTGGCACCGCTAAGGAACAGGGTATATTACAGCACATTACAGAGGAGTGTGTGTGTGTGTGTGTGTGTGTGTGTGTGTGTGTGCGTGCATGCATGCGTGTGTGTGTGTGTGTGTAGGCAATGGATTTCAAGCTTTTTTTTTTCCAGTCTCTAGCGAGTTGAGGACCTGTTACATTTCCGATAAAGCCTTATTTTCTCTCCTCTTTGTGTTGGTTGCGGCAAGAGTCTCATTAAAGTCCATAAACAATGCGAGATGTGCTTCCCTAATGAGCAAACTGAGCTTCTGTGGAGAGAAAAGGGGCTCTCTTGTCTCTTGTCCTTTGGAGAAAAGGCTGGCTCTAACCCATGTCAGCTGAAAACTGTATCCAAAAAGCCAGTCGCATGCATCTCAGGACTACAACAAACAAGGGCATTCTCACAAAAAGGGCTCGTTTGGGGTGCATCCCATTCCCATCTCTTTCGATCTCTTTGTTCCCCCCACATTTCTCTTCTCTACTTCCCATGGAAATTACCAGTTTTTGCTTGCACTACATTCTGGACACAGAGCGCAAAGTCATTTCAGTTTTGTGTTTTGTGCGCTGTGAAAAAACCTGAGAGTGATTAATGAAAAATGTCTCTCTATGCTGTTGAGCTCCTTTAAGGAGTTGCATTCACAAGGGAAGTTAGAAGTCGACAAAATCTCAGGAGGTGTCTCATGGCACAGGGTGGATAACTAAGTCATCTCCTAGGCTATAGGGTTTAAAAGCAGCTGTATTGAAAGCACAAAGGCAATAACAACCACTTTTCACTGCATCAGGGACATAACTGAGTATTCTTTCTTTGAAATGAACACACACACACACACACACACACACACACACACACACACACACACACACACACACACACACACACACACACACACACACACACACACACACACACACACACACACACACACACACACACACACACACACACACACACTTATTTACACCTTTTGCACCTGCTATGAAAGGAAGTGGCAGTCCCTTAGCACTGTAGTGCCAGAAATAAGAGAATACTGACAGGTGATTTATAAATGCCCCCGCGGTCAAATCTTTATTTTTTTTATTAGCTCTAGCTGTCTTCCTGTCTTGATTTCCCCGGTACAAAACAAAGCTTAAATGGCATAATAGAAGGTTAAACATACATGTTCAGTGCTAAGAAAGATGGTTTCAGTTTAATAAAAAAAACCTGTATAAAACTAATACCGTTCCGGAACAGAACATTTTGAATTTCCTTAGCCCATTTCCCATCAAAACCACTTTTTATATGCTTTTCCTAATTGAATCATATTACCTAAAATGTTTTCATTATATTAAAATATCCAATTTGAATGAATTATCCTTAAGATTTGATAAATGCAGAGCGCATGTTAACAACCTGGCTTCAAATTGAGGTTTTTCTGACAGGAGCGAGAAGCTTTTTACTTAATGTAGATGCATTTGCTTGGAGTGCTTCCTGGCTTCCTATAAAATAAATAAATAAATAAAAAAAGATATCTGTTTGCGGGATTTTTTTGGTAAGACTCCTTAACTAAATGAGCTGCCTGCCTCCAGTAATGTGATTTGAAATTACAGAGCTCATAACTCAGTATGCATTGATTTGGAAAAAGAGGTTTGCGGTCTCTGGTGATGGGAAACCGATACCGAAAACTCAATAAAGGCGAAATCCTCCTCCTTAGAAAAAGGTGCAATCATGTCATTCTTTTCACCCTATCTTTACAATTTCAGTGATATCTGAGCTCTTATTAGAGAGAAAGACACACACACACACACACCCACACACACACACACGCACACACACACACACACACACACACACACACACACACACACACACACACACACACACACACACACACACACACACACACACACACACACACACACACACACACACACACACAGGCCCTTTTACATTGGATACATGGGTGCAGTTTATAGTAGAGTGCTTGGGACTTAAAATGGAAAAAAAAATCAAGTTTGGAGTACTGGGATGTTTGCAGTGCTTCCTGTAACACTATCCTGTGTGTGGAATGGGGGTGGGGGGGGGGGTATTCCTGAAATGACATTCGGTTTCTGGGCAACGGAGTGGCAGCTGTGCATATCTTTGTGTCCATGGGGTGGAGGGGGTGATAAAAGCCCATTGATGCAGCTGTGTTTGAACAGGGAGATTGCAGTTCGATCGGTGGCTCGAGAAATCCTCTGACCCAAGAAAATGGAGGGAAATAACTTTGCTTTAAGATTCCTGTATTTTTTTTTTTTAGCCTTTATTTTTCCAGATAAAACATTAAGAACAGTTTACTATTAACAATATTGTCCTGGAAATCTTCCGGTACTGGATGTAAAATGCTCTAAGACTGACTCAAACACTGCATAACAACAAAATAAATTACCTGTATAAATAAAGGTTAAAAAAAAAAAAAAAAAAAAAAAAATTACTTGTATACAACTTTAAAATCACAGCCATTTCATATTTTGAATATATTTTTATCAGTTACAATGAATTGCATATATTTCATAAATACACACATAACAAAGCAGTTGTATATAGTGTATACTGTAGTACATGAATTCCCTTGAAAATGTATCCAACCTATTCTTTATAGCATTTAGTGAAGGGGACTTAACCACATTTTCTGGAAGCTCATTCCATATTTTAACCGCACATATTGTTAAGAGATTTCCTCTCTTATCTGACTAACATGTTTTGAGTGACAACTTTTAAAGAATTCCCTCTTGTTTGTCTGTTTGTTTATTCAGAAAAAAACTAAGTTGTACGCTAACATATTGAGACTGAATGGATGTCTGTTTTATATGACGTTCCTACTGTGGCCTTAACAAAAATAGAAAGAAATATTGTAAGGGCATCACAAGGGTTGTCTCTTCAGTGCAAGGTCATACTGGTTGGCATGGCAGTTTCTAAGAAATGAAAGAGGTTTACTCATTGAGAATGCTTTCATAAAATAAAACACACACACTTCTGTCTGTGTCAATAGTTCATTTAATGTACAAATGCACCCGTTGACCCTGCATTTTCAAATAAAAGAAAAATTTCCTTTTGAATATGACTTTATATGGTTATACAATTTCTTCTGACACATAATGCTAGACTTTCCCTGCGTTCCAATCCCCATACTTCCCTACTATTTAGTATGCCAGAAAAAGATTTAGGATGTCCCAATACATGCACGTCAATTGTAGTATGCTGAAAAAACATAAATGCCACACTAACTCCAATAACGTTTTGAAGTATTCGTCTTTATTCTTGACATTTCTTGACGTGAAGAAAAAAAAATCTTCCTTTTTTTTCTCTCTCCTGTGGCCCTAAAACTCTTCTGTACTTTAGTATGTAGTGTAGGAAAAAGAAAGAGTATGTGATTTGGAACGCAAGGTTTGAAACGGAGAAACAGAGGTCGAAAACTGTACTCACACAAGACATGTGTACCTTATTTAATTTAGAATATACAGAGCTAGGGCTGAAAGACAATTAAGTTTTATCTTGTATGGACTTCCCGTTGAATCATATGGTCATTTTTCCACATATAATTGCTCCACAAATTTCTGTTATCCAAATTAAGGTAGCAAGATAGACACTTATTTTTTTGAAAATGAGTTTGTGAAGGTTATGCTTTCACCCAGTACAGTGACTTTGGTTTTCAGGCGATAACAGCATTGGGATTCAAAGCATATTCTCTATAACCCTGTGCAGAACTGTCTTTCATTTCCTTGCCTTAGAAAAATAGTTTTGGTGATCTCGTCTCACTAAAAATTAATTATAATTTAGTTGAAAATCTTCAAACTGTTTAAAAACACAGAGAAGTACATTTGATTTTTTCTGTGGGGAAATTCTCCCTCCTTTTGTCTTCCATTTTTAAGCTTATTTTGAATGCCATACAAATGTTGCCCTCTAGAATAGGGTCTTGCTTGTTTTTGGGATCTAGTATTGCAATTAAAACGCAACATGTCTCTGTATGTGCAATGCAGTCATAGTAAAAACTCTTAAAGGTGCTACAAGGAACTTTTAAATATTTCTAAAACAGTCTCATTTTTCCTCTGATGATCATAAATCACATGTAACAGCAAACGAGACCATCCATGCAAAGAATGCTATTTTTATATAGTTTTTCTTAATGCCTTTGTCATGGGTATGCGCTCAGCCAGTATACTTTCTTGAATTGGGTTCGAGAAGAATTGCCCATTAAATCTATAAGCTCAGATCAGGTTTTAAATGTGTCCTACGTTGTAAGATACATCTCAAATGTCATAGTACCAATTGGATTTATCTGTATCGTTTCCATAGGACACAGGGGGCGGGGGGGGGGGGGGTAAGGTCTCTAGGTCCCATTTATGGGCCCATGCAGAGCACTAATTCATATCTGTAATTACAGGCAGATGCACTTTACACCGCCGCACTTGTTCTTGTAGACTTTTGATGCCAATCTTCAATGGAAAATAATTAACATCTAATTTTACCCTCAGCAATGTAGCATCACCGTGCGAGTGTGGTACTATTAGGTGTGTGTCTGTGTGCGTGTCTGTGTGTCTGTGTCTGTGTGTGCGCGTTATTGCCTATGCCTATGTCTGTGTGTGTGTGTGTGTGTGTGTGTGTGTGTGTGTGTGTGTGTGTGTGTGTGTGTGTGTGTGTGAGATAAGAAGAAGAAGCAGCGTGATGTTTCCAGGAAATGCCTAACGGAGGATATCTAGGCAGCCATTAGTTACTTGTTGACACTGTTGCTACTCAGCCAGGGGATGGGGAGATGGAGGTTGGAGTATAACGGAGCCACTCTACACTGGCTTGGCCTCATTAATCAATGTCCCCCACCCCTCCCTCCCTCGCTTGCTATGGGTAGAGAGGGGGGGTGTGTGGGGGGGGGAATCCTTTGTCCATTTTTGGAGAATAGTGTTTTGGCTTTGACACACACACACACACACACACACACACACACACACACACACACACACACACACACACACACACACACACACACACACACACACACACACACACTTTGATGCATCTAGCTAGCTCACATCCCAGTTGGTGTCCAGGAAATATGGTACATAGCAATTCTTTTTTTTTTCTCTGTCCCTACAGTGTGAAATCTCATCGCGGGCTAATTTAGGAATTCATTAACCTACATAGGAGTTATGCCACATCAGCTGCGAGTTAGCCGAAGGAGGTTATCCATTCCCTAATAGACCTATTATGAATACTACATACAAGCTCCGGAAAAAAAATAAGAGACCACTCCATGTTCAGTGTCACTTGTTTTATTATTTATAGGCATATGTTTGAGTAGAATGAACATTTTGATTTTATTCTATAAACTACTGACAGCAATTCTACCAAATTCACAATAAGACTATTGTCATTAAGAGCAAGTAATGTAGAGATAAAGATTTAAGAAAAATCCGGACTGGTCTCTTTATTTTTTCCGGGGCTGGTGTCTTTCTTTATTTTACTGTTATATATCTCAAGGGCTGCTTAGATACAAGTAGTTCAGGTTGGGGGTAAAAACAATCTTCTATCTTTTTCTTAGACCACTGATGAATTTCTCTAGCTGAGGTTTTCGTTATGAATGGGAGTGGAAAGATACAAATTCCCCACAAGAATTTCATTATCATTTTATGAGGCAAATTGTTCTTCTTTTTTGGGATAGAGAGATGTATTTAATGAGAGATAAAACTGAGGCTGACAAGTCATTTTTATTACCAAATGGAACTTGGTTTTTCTCGCAGACTTTACAAAGTTTAGAGAAGATAGATCACAAAGATAATTTCTCAACTTGGCTTCAAAGCTCTTAGTTATACGTTTTTCGCGTGTAGAAACACTATGATCAAAAGGCTTTCTCTAATATGTAAGTTAAGTTACTTTATTAGTCAATTGTTACATTGAAATTTGTCTTTCCGCATATCCCCCTCTCAAGTTCCCACCCTCCAGAGGGGGGCAGAGCGCATGGTCAGCCATAGTACAGCGCCCCTGGAGCAGTTTTGGGGTTAAGTGTCTTGCTCAAGGACACAATGGTAGAGATGGTGGACACCTTAGATGTAATAGCAGCCACCACTAGTTTTACAACTAGCAACCTCCTGTCCGGTGCCGGGGATCGAACCAGCGACTTCATGGTTATGGTCGGCCACCTTTCCTCTAGGCCAACCTAACACCCATGTATGCTTTGTTCGATTCAAGGAAACAGGCCTCAGAAAGGACTGGATATTTCAATATTTGGTAACAGGGTCTAAGTGTCCTTACAGGCATATGTCAGTGGTGATTTATCTGCAGCTTAACTTAGCTTATCAAAGTTGTCTGTACTGATGAGCGTTAAGGGTTGAAGGGCTGCTGTGACAGGGCTTAAACCTTGACATGCATGCAAGGCAATTCATCTTCCACACTGTCAAAATCAGACCTCTGTAAGCCTGACCAAAACGAAAGATTTAAATTGAGGAAGTTTTTTGAGATTGGAAATGACACTCTGCTATGGTATTATATTAAAGGTGCTACCAGGGACTTCTAACTATTTCTGAAACAGTCGAATTTTTCCTTCTGATGATCATAAATGACATGTAACAGCAAACGAGACCATCAGTGCAAAGAATGCTGTTTTTTTTTGTTTTTTTAAAGTTATTTTTTTGACATTTTTTATGCTTTATTGATAGCGTAGAGACAGAGTTGAAATGGGGCAGAGAGGGGAGTGACATGCAGAGAACGACCGCGGGCTGGAATCGAACCCGGGTCCGCTGCTGGCCGAGGCCCATGGGGGGGACGCCCTACCAACTAAGAATGCTGTTTTTATAATAGTTTTTCTTAATGCCTTTGTCTTGGGTAGGCTCACCCAGGAACAACAGCTGGCGTAGGAAAAACACTATCGCTTTTGTCCAAAGGGGGCGCTTGAATTAACACAAACTGAAAGTTCCTTGGAGCAACTTTAAACCTAATTTGAGACAGATCAATTTTTCAAGTTATCATTTCTAGATATTCTGTCGATAGGGTTTACTCTACGAAACTGAAATGAAGATGTCAGAGGCAAAAATCTTTCCAACCTGTATAATTGGAATTGATCAAAAATCCTTTTTACCCTCCGTAGGTAAGTTATGGTCAATTTCCAGTTTTAATTATAGAATAGATCTTCCAGCTAATATTTCCTGTATTGCAATAACACTCAGTAACTTTAATGAATACATAATGAGTTGAGAGAAATAATGATCATATTGTGATAATTAAAAACTCAAATGGTGAAAGAAATTGCATTTTTCAGCAATTTGAGAAGTTGCTTTCTTTTTCAGGCAACTTCAGTCGTTCTGTTAATTGACGAAAAGATGTCAGTCCTCCTTGTAAAACTCTGTATCAAGCCTCGATACTGTTTACGACCCAACATATGTCTAGGAGATTTGAGCCACGCCTCTTTTACATTTTAGTGCTTTGCTTTTATTTTTATTTTATTTTTTAAGATTCTTTTTGGCATTTTTTTTTGCTTTATTGACAGTGTAGAGACAGAGTTAAAATGGGGCAGAGAGGGGAGTGACATGCAGAGAACGACCGCCGGCTGGAATCGAACCCGGGTCCGCTGCTGGCTGAGGCCCATGGGGGAGGGGGGACGTCCTACCAACTGAGCTAAGGGCGCCCCCTTTAGTGTTATGCTTCAGTACACTCTGTATATTAAATGAAGAAAAAAAAGTGACAAGTTAAAGGGTGCAAGCGATGGAGGGGAACACATTAACATGGGGCCTCAGGATCCTTCAACTCTAGTGAGGTTTAAGAAGTCCTCAGGGGATTTCAGACCATATCTCCTGGGTGTCACGTCACTCGTTAGACAAGTCATGTGCTGCTTGCATTAAATGGTAAAATGGTAAATGGACTTGACTTATATAGCGCTTTTTAGCCAATTTTCTCAGCCCCAAAGCGCTTCACATCTCTTACCACATTCACCCGTTCACACACACACACACTCATACACCGATGGCAGTATTAACCATGATCAAGTAATCCAGCAGTGTAATAAT
>CM049407.1:4495000-4505000 GCA_026929865.2 Hyperoplus lanceolatus
TATTAACCGTCATTTCAGACCCGACTGTCGAACGAGGATCCAATAAACATAGGCTGAATATGCGCCGAAATATTCCTTCTCTTGTCATTTTTGGGAAACTCTCGCAAATTATTTTCTTCAGTTTTTCCTTAGGGTTATGCTTCACACACACTCAATCTCACACACACACACACACACACACACACACACACACACACACACACACACACACACACACACACACACACACACACACACACACACACACACACACACACACACACACACTCAATCACACACACACACACACACACACACACACACACACACACACACACACACACACACACACACACACACACACCTCTTTCCCCTTGGCCACGGTTGGTCAGGCTTGCTCCATGCTTCATTTCTCCATTATATAGGTTCTGAGCATTTCACAGAATACAGTTCCACTATCAGCGACCTCATGCTCGCTATCACTCACACGCACACACGCACACACACACACACACACACACACACACACACACACACACACACACACACACACACACACACACACACACACACACACACACACACACACACACACACACACACACACAATCTCATGCTGGTTTGGAAGGTTGGGAAAGTCTAGACATTCTGGAATAAGAACCCTGAAAATTCTCCATTCCAAAATATGGACTGTCTGCAACCGACCGCTGTTAGGGTGAATGTTCCATCTGTTTTGGTAGCAATAGAGGCACAGGGTCGTGTGTGTGTGTGTGTGTGTGTGTGTGTGTGTGTGTGGGGGGGGGGGGGGGGGGGGGGGGGGGCCTTGGGATAGCAAGAAGGCATCCATCTTTGTCAGACTTTCACCAGTCTTGATGGACGTAGAGGTTAACTGAGTTTTACCTGTTATGTCTGTACACTTTGAGCCAATTAGCATTAAGCTATTTCTAGCATTCCTGTGTTTGTTTTGGGCTCAACTTAGGCCCTTGAAAGGACGCTTTCATAGGTTCAATGCACATCATGTTATGTGTATTGCTATAATGCAACTAATTCGAAAAGGATTACAAAAGCAAATTATTTAAAGGTGCAGTGTGTAATATGACATCATCAAGAAAGTTCTACAAAGTTCTAGAATGCAACGCTCCCTGGGTAACCCCAACCCTTTAGAATAATAACAGAAGCTACAGTGGCCTTCAAGGACAAAAACAATTCTAAATTTTAAACAATGCACCTGATGACATTCCAACTATGACATTTTCAAGATGGTGGCACTAGCCCTTGGTCCAAGATATGCAGAAATATGGACATATATGAGACCCTTTCTAAGGGAAAAATAAATAATAAAAAAAAAATGTTTCAGCTATTATGCACTAAATTAAATGTACTTATGGATATTATAATTACTTTCTACAAGATCTGCTAGGAAATAAAACCCAAAATTCTACACACTGCAGGTTTAATCATATGCATAATGAGCGATGCATGTTTTATGTAGTGCTATTATCAGAATTCTTAAGAGTTCTATTCATTAGAGCCATTGAGCGGTATGTACAGATGCAATTAATGATCGAGACATGCCCATGGACATCACCACTAAGATTACGTTAGTATCAAATGAAGTAGGACATTGATATCCTAAGAACTCTGTGAAAAAGACTGTGGCTCAGGTGGTAGAGCGGGTTGGCCAATGATCAGAGGGTTGGAGGTTCGATTCCCGCCCTGCCACTTGTGTCATGGTTGTTGTGTCCTTGGGCAAGACGCTTCACTGACTTCCTCGTGTGAATGTGTATGACTGCTGTATGTTTGAGGTGGTGGTCGGAGGGGCCGCAGGTGCTGAATGGCAGCCACGCTTCCACCACCGGTATGACTGTGTGAATGAATGGAACCTGGAACCCTGTAAAGTGCTTTGAGTGCCTAGAAAAGCGCTATATAAATCCAATCCATTATTATTTTAAAAGAAAACCCGGCTGAAGGTTGGCCATTGAATTGGTGAATGGCTAAACAAATCCTTGGGTTATTGGAAGAACAAGAACCAAGGTTTTAGTTGCCTCGCTTTTCACTTCACCTGAAGTTCATTTGAATCAAAGTAGAACGCAGTGACAAATAATGATAAATATGTAGATATAATACAATCATAATTTAAATATCTGACAGTTTTATTCCTCTCAAGATGACATATCCAGTCGCAGTCAAATGGGGGAATCTCTTAACAGAAGCAGTTGGCTGGTTACTATGGCTTCTGGTATTTCAATCCTTGTATTTTTGAAATCATAATAATGTCCAACCATAACTCATATGACAATGATTTATTAACATGGACATCTTACATGGAATTTTTTTATGTACTGTACTCCTCTAGACATACCTGTTTTCCTATCTGTCTCATACTCACAGCTAGATAATCCATATGCACTGCAGCACGGTTACATACCTTGAGTGTTTAAAGCTGGGGTGGAGAATTTGGGGAGAAAATAGCAGTTGGGATAGAGATTTGAATCCAAATACCTCAACCGCTCCACTTGTTCTCTTTGGTCCCTTCCCTATTGTCCCTCCCTGACACGCTCTGCACCAACAACGTCGCTGCCAAAGTGAATGGACAGTCCCAACAGCCAATAAGAACAGAGAATCAGATTTTTTAGAATCGGAGCCTCGCTTTGATTGGTCAAAGTGTACCGCTCATGTTAATTTTGACCAATCAGAAAGCACATACCCCAGCTTTAATGTAACCCTCTTGAGAAACAACTTTTTGAAATTGTTGATCTTTGTCAAGTTTCTAGCAACGTTTGCCAAAATGATGATCCAACCCACGCACCCCGAACTCCCAAAAGACAGTAGTGCATCATCAGCCACTGCTATCAAATCTCTGCAGAGGTGTGAGAGCGCTTTGGGAATGAGTACCACACCCAGTCTTATCATCAGGCTTATTAGGTGGATTAACACTATAGTACAAGCAAGAGGAAGATACAATCACTGATGTACCAAGCAGAAAATGAATGCCAAAGTTATCTAGCAGTGAGTATGAGACAGATAGGAAAACAGGTACAGTACGAAAATAAAACAAAAAACAAAAATGTAATGTGTACACACGTAGTCACAGCCTATGCTCAATACTTTGTCGTTTGGCAGCAATAAAAGACTCAAGTCTTTTGGAATATGAAGCCCTTGCTAGTCACAGTCAGCTCTTTAAAACAGCCAACCATGAAACCTGTCTTTCTCTCTCTCTTTCCCTCAGTCCACATTGCAAATTCCAGCCCTCATGCTGTTTCCAGCTCTTGACAATGAAATTGCTGCTTCTTGCTGCATCACAGTCCCACTGCATTGCGTCCCTTTCTGTAGCTCTGTGTCCTTTATGACTATACTGACAATTCTGTTTCTCTGTTTTTATGACCAGATGTATGTGACTTTGCCAGAGTCCACTGGCAGATGTGCTTTTACAGTAGCTCTCTGAAGGAACATTCCCTATCTATCTATCTATCTATCTATCTATCTATCTATCTATCTATCTATCTATCTATCTATCTATCTATCTATCTATCTATCTATCTATCTATCTATCTATCTATCTATCTATCTATCTATCTATCTATCTATCTATCTATCTATCTATCTAGCCCTCATAATGCAAAGCAGCATTATTTACTTGGCCGTTGAATGGAACAAACCCATTGATAAAACCCGGTTTCCTATTTCCTGACTGATGCTAAGTAGTGTGGAGGCATTGGACAGTGGCCCATTTGTACTGTCCCGTATAGTAATGCTCTTGTTCTCCCAAAAGACACTCTGCCTTGTTTTGTGCATAAGGAAGCTATATGGACACACTGTTTGATCTAGTACAGTGACACAGTCCAGGGAAGCTTGAGGGAGGGGGGGGGCACATTCTTTTTTTTTAAAGATCATTTTTTGGCATTTTCAAGCTTTATTTGACAGTACAGAGGTGACATGGTGAGGCAGAGAGAGGGGGGATGACCTGCAGTAAAGGCCCAATGGTCGGATTTTTAAAATAAATCACACATTCTTTTAAGAGGTATCGTCATCTGAAATCGACAGTTGCATCTCTTTAAAATTAATTTAAAAATAAAGATGTGCCGCCATTTTGAAATAGTTTGGGTTGAACGTATGGGATTGGTTTCATACTCAACCCAACCAACTCTTTATCAATGAAAAGGTTGCATTTATTTATCATGAAGCTGAATAACTTGAAGACTGAAAGTTATTCATACAAAGTAGCCTATTGCAGAGTCTTAAAACCACACCAGTTTGCTAGTGTTTCTATGCGTCTGTCTGTCTACCCTTTCTTGGTCACTTATTTGAACAGTATCCTGTTCCTTTCAATGTGTGCCACTGCTGCACTCAGGGTGTCTGGTAAGAAATGCCAAAATTTGCCCTTGGACACTTGTCAGAGAGAGAGAGAGAGAGAGAGAGAGAGACCACCACCTAAAGTATATTTGTCCAGAGTCTCCATAAGCACACAACGCTAGTATTGCAAAGAAAAGAAGAAGATATCCCTGTTAAATTTGCCTTCTTGGTTTGCATAACTGTCAGGAGTAGTGACAGGAGTTAAGAGTTTTTTTTTCTGCCATACGGATATGTGGACGAGTGGTTAGGGTTTGGGAATGTTGAAGGGTGTGTGTGTGTGTGTGGGGGGGGGGGAGGTGTGTGTGTGAATATGTCAGTTGTGTATGGCAGAAGTTCAATTTCACTGCGGAATGCGGCGTTGGTATATTTATACTGCCGGTATAAGGCCAACAAAACCCCGCCATGCACCCCTACACGGCTCCAAGTGCTCTCAACAAGCTCATGCTATGATATAAACGATCAGGTTTTCAGTTTCAGGGATTTTCTTAGGGCCCATTATCTCAAATATGTGTTGGAGGTGAGGGAGCACTGGTAGGGGGGCAGATCACAGATCAGTTGTATTTCAATAGCACATTAGATGATACATTCAGGTTTTAGTTGTAATGTGAAAAATGCCTGGATTCCTCTTTGATCAGAGTATGGGAGAAATAATAGGATAGCAACAGGAGACGCATTATACTTTTCCCCCAAAGCAGGTGTGTGTGTGTGTGTGTGTGTGTGTGTGTGTGTGTGTGTGTGTGTGTGTGTGTGTGTGTGTGTGTGTGTGTGTGTGTGTGTGTGTGTGTGTGTGTGTGTGTGTGTGTGTGTGTGTGTTTGTGTGTTTGTGTGTGTGTGTGTGTTAAGTCTTTTCTCTCTTGGTTATCTTCCCTTCTGTATCATATCGACTGAACGTTTTTTCAGTGGTAGTGTGGTTGTGTGGAGAAAACAAATGGCCTAAGTCTGTTGGAGTGGCTGGGACACTGCAGCCCTAGTGAGCAGCCTCTTGGGGGTCCAGATAGATGGATGGGGCTTGTCTATGGGCAGCTGCTGTCCACTGTCTGACTTGACGACTGCTGGAATTCCAACCCTAGTAGCATTTTCCCATTGGGCTATTTGTCCGGGTGCACTTTTTTTGACGATGTCTTTAAAGGTGCTCAGGGAACTTTTATGTTAATTCTAGAAACTCCTTTGGACAAAAGCGGTAGTGTTTTTCCTACGCCATGCAGCTGTTGTTCCTGGGTGAGCCTATACCCATGACAAAAACATTAAGAAAAACTACATAAAAAATAGCATTCTTTGCACTGATGGTCTCGTTTGCTATTTATTACATGTACATTTATGATCATCAGAGGAAAAATGTTGAGATGAGACTGTTTCAGAAATATTGCAAAGTTCCTCGTATAGCGCCTTTTAACTTGCCTTGATCTCACCCCCCCCAGGAAAAATGGTCTTTTATGCCTTTTAAACTTAATTTTTTTCACCAGTCCAAAAGCTCTGCATCAATTAGTTGGATTTTGAGGGCTTTAGTAGTATTAAACCCTCCTGCTGATTCAGTTGAATTTCATAGGGGGATAGAATTTCAAAGCACACAGTCAGATATGTGCTTCGTTGCGTGCTCGATTCGCTCCAATTTTTTGGTCATCAATGCTCATTTCTCATGCACGGAGTGAAGCGCTACCCTCCAGTGAGTTTTCTGCTGCAGTCATTTTATTTTCAAATATATATATATATATATATATATATATATATATATATATATATATATATATATATATAGGCTATATATTTTTTTTAAAGATTATTTTTGACATTTTTATTCTTTATTAGACAGTGTTGGAGAGAGAGAGAGAGAGAGAGAGAGAGAGATAGATAGAGAGAGAGATATATATATATAGAGAGAGAGATAGAGAGAGAGAGAGAGAGAGAGAGAGAGAGAGAGAGAGAGAGAGAGAGAGAGAGAGAGAGATGGAGTGGGGCAGAGAGGGGAATGACATGCAGAGAACGACCACGGGCTTGATTCAAACCCGGGTCTGCTGTGAAGAGGACTGAGACTCTATGGCGGGCGTGTGTGTGTGTGTGTGTGTGGGGGGGGGGGGGATATAACCACTACACAACAAGCACCCCCAGTAATATATAACTGTTGTCCTCAAAGAACTTATTTCATCAAGCATGGCATGCGTAGTCTTAAGCAAGTATGTGAGGGACACATGGAGTATATAAATAGACATCAGTGTACTATCTGTATGGTATGTTCAATTTGAAAGACACAAATCTCTAAGTATGCAACAAGCACTGCAAATCACCAGGCTGTCCTCTTGCATTTTCAGCTGTGTGGCTGTAATAAGAAAGTGAAATGGGACAATTAAAGTTCCCCTCTTTAGCTGATGCTCTTATTAAAGTTCCCCTCTTTAGCTGAAGCTCTGATTAAAGTTCCTCTCTTTAGCTGAAGCTCTTACTAAAGTTCCCCTCTTTAGCTGATGCTCTGATTAAAGTTCCCCTCTTTAGCTGATGCTCTTATTAAAGTTCCCCTCTTTAGCTGAAGCTCTTATTAAAGTTCCCCTCTTTAGCTGAAGCTCTTATTAAAGTTCCCCTCTTTAGCTGAAGCTCTTACTGCAAATTACAGACATTGCTACTGGCTCTTTTGAAAAAGCAAATTACCGGCGTCTTGCAAATCAAGTCAGACGTGAGGAAAGATCTAACAGGTATTCTCGGCTTTTAGCGTATGTGCCTGAATTATGTTTGCATTCAACACTATTACAGTGATTATCTAATGTTGCATAGATGATAACATATTTTATTCCATAACTGGGATGGGTTTATGAGACTAGGCTGTAGTTTTTGATGCATGTTTAGCTATGTATAAGCTATTGATATGTATATATATATATATATATATATATATATATATATATATATATATATATATATATATATATATATATATATATATATATATATATATATATATATACTCATAAAAAGCATGATTTACTTTATATGTATCTAACAATGTGAGTTTATATCAGTGTGCATTTAAGGCACACTCACCAAGCCCTCCATTTTTCTGAGCCAACTGTAGTCTGACACGCGAACCCACGTCATAATTAAAACACAACCAACGGGCCTTTTTCTGCATGAATCATTCAAGCAGTTTCCATGTTCCTCGAGAAAATGAACACGTCTGAAAATAGACGTGTTGAAAGTGCTGATGAGCAGATGTGAAAAAAAACATGGATGCATCACTGATGGCCTCGCTGCAGTTACTACAGGCGTTTCCAACCCCATCAACTGGCAATGTGAATTTGTAGAGAAACAATGTAACTCATTCATTCATTCATTTGCATGTGGCTCACTGCGTTCCGAATCGCATGCTCTTTCTTTTTTCTATTCTACATATTACATCCGACGATAAATACGACGACGACATACTTTACTCTCTTATTTCATCATAACATTGCGCCTTGATCTTGCCTCTTGCTTTTATATCCGTCGCATCCCTGTTTGTTTTCAAATGGAGGCTTCGTCGATGTGACGTCACTTCACGTGCGCACTGGATTGTGGGTCAGAATCGCCCAAATAGGATGCAGTTTTCAACACTAACAACTTAGGTTTAGGTCATATCTCCATGACAACACTGAGAGGGGTGCATTTTTTTCTAGCAGGCTAGTTTTTATTCTTTTGGAGGTTAAAATGTATTGGCGCGGTCTCTTGAGTGACAGCTCTCCGCCCGTTGTCCCTCACTTTGCCTCGGAGGTATACGTCAGTTAGATGGGCATATCTCCCTCCCCCCGACGTGAGGCAGAGTAAAAATCTCACAAGATGGCGATGCACATAAGCCAGGAGAATGGGATGCCGTGTGAATAACTGAGGTCAGCACGGATGATACATCCATTTTATATACTATCTATGGTGTTAACAGTTAGATACTAGAGATGGCTGTACAGTTACTGTAAACACATGAAGTGAGCCACATGCAAATGAATGAATGAATCCATGTTTTATTACAAACTTAAAGCTGGGGTATATGATTTCTGATTGGTCAAAGTTAACATGAGCTGTACACTTTGACCAATCAGAGCGAGGCTCCGATTCTCTGTTCTTATTGGCTGTTGGGACTGTCCATTCACTTTGGCACTGACTGTTGGTGTAGAGCGTGTCAGGGAGGGACCATAGGGGAGGGACCAAAGAAAACAAGTGGAGCGGTTGAGGTATTTGGATTCAAATCTCTATCCCAACTGCCATTTTCTCCCCAAATCATATACCCCAGCTTTAACGACCTTACAGGGAACTGGCAATTCCAAATATCTCAAAATTGAACTCAAGTTCTAAATGTAATAGGTTACTTAAGACCACATACTTTACATGGAGTCTTGTTCTAACAACCATGTGAATTGGACTAAACAGACCCCTCTCTAGTTAACACTAATCTATGTGGAAATGAGTTGAAACTGTAATGCAGTCTGTCTCTTTGATTTAAATGTAAACTCTGTGTAAGCTTCATATATAACTAATTCATTACCCTTACCAGCCCTGTTTACTATGAGTATTTCTGCTTTCCCCATGTCCCAATGTCCCTTAACTATAGAGCCTTAGCTTGGCATGGCATTATGTTATTAAAGGCCTACTTCACCGGTGGGAATATGAAGGTTTATTGAACTCTGAGATCCTATGTAGTATAAATGTGCAAACATGTTTAGAAATCGGTTCATCCTAGCCTGAGAAAAGGCAGAAAGAGTGTTTTATGGTCTCACTGTCTCACCCTACATTTTACTAGTGTGACATCACACATGGTAAAATGTAGGGTTAGGATTAACAGGACAGCTGGGCCAAGGGAAGACTGAGGGGAAGAAAAACCGAATTCATGATATTATAACAGCGATTTTATAATGATAGAACGCCGGTTTCCGTATGGGTGAAGTATTCCTTTAAGGGGTGACGGCTTTACCCCCTTTATATACAGCATATAGTTTAAGTGTAAAACTCACACTGATTGCAGTAGCCACGGATACAAGTTCAAATCCCCTCCCTCCTTCCTCCAGTCTCACTCACAGGAGTCCTTGCCCTCGGCTGTGTGCCACAACGAAGGTGCTAGGCCAGGCAGGCCATTCACATCAATCACAATTAAGGTGGCGATAAAAAAAAAAAAGTGTGGAAGGTTTTTAGAGTGTAAGCCAAGGCAAGGCAAGGCAAGTTTATTTCTATAGCACAATTCAGACACAAGGCCACTCAAAGTGCTTTACAGAGGCAAGATTAAAACACATAAGACACATTAGAAAAGCGAATTAATTGAAATAAAACATTTAAAAGCGAATGAATAGACATATAACATTTTTAAAAAGTTGGATGCAGCAGTGGTGGTTGTGATAATGGCCTTGGAAAGTGTGAAGCCCCACTAGCCTTCGCCTTAGACACTTGAATTGTAACTTTATTTAAACATTGACAATGTACAAAAGGAACATTAACCTTACTTAGAGCGAGGAGAGATATGCATTGTACCAGGTTTTAGCAAATTGCTATTCTTTTCATCTATTATCCCTGGGCAGGTAAGAATATACAGCTCTGGAAAAAATTAAGAGACCAGTCTGGATTTTCCTTCAATCTTCATCTCTACATTACTTGATCTAAAATGCTCTTTAATGACAATATTTCTTGGGGGAATTTGGTAGAAATGTTGTCAGTAGTTTATATT
>CM049407.1:4512500-4530000 GCA_026929865.2 Hyperoplus lanceolatus
GGCTAAACCGTTTATGCGTGAAAGCCTCTTTTTAAGAAGCAACTTCCCAAGTCACTGACAATGTTTTCGGAGACTTCTTATCCCTGCCAGGCACAAAAGGGATATTAGCGGAATAGAGAAGTAACTCCTTTGTCATTCTCTGTTTCCATTTGGGGATTAACCATCCGACACAAAAAAAAAAACCCTTCAGAATTCCTGTCTCTTACTATGTGTTACTGTATTTTCCGAGTCGACTATATGCTGTTTTTTAATACATGCATTTTATTTCTGGAATTTTAGGTTGCCTTTTTAATATCTGGCATTTAAACTAGCCTCTTATGCTAACTCTGGCTCACTTATAGTCCGACTGTTTATTAGTGTGCAATGTCCCTCAAATAAAGCAATACAATAAAAAAAATCATATATTCCCATCACTGCAAACAGCTGAATAGATATTATTGTTGTTATTGTCTATACATCTTCCCGCTCCGGCAGTGTATTATAGTGTTAGCAAAGGTGTTAAGTCACAGTAAAACCCCAGTGGTAACAAAGCCCGGCTGATTGTGTACCTTTTAGAGCGACATGTCATTACGTGTGACAGATGGATTGAAAATTATATTAAATTGAGGTTCGGAAGCCATTGCTCACCGGAACCTGACAGGTTACTGATTACAATCATAACAATTTCCTCTCTTCTGTCCTCAGGGATATGCTTGGTTGTGTGTGTGTGTGTGTGTGTGTGTGTGTGTGTGTGTGTGTGTGTGCGTGCGTGCGTGTGTGTGGTGGGGTCAGTGTAACCCATTGGCATTGACAAACAGCATTGGTTTTCTGCTGTTAAAAAACAAAAACAAGTGGTGAGGTGAGGCTGCACGTAAAGGCCTCTAGCTTTTCCTATTTGGCCTGTTGTTATCCTCAACTCTCAGACGAAATTCTCCTGAGTTCTGCACTGGACTTGGAGTGATTCTGACACACAGACACACACACACACACACACACACACACACACACACACACACACACACACACACACACACACACACACACACACACGCACACACACACACACAGAGCTCTCAGGCGAAATTCTCCTGAGTTTTGCCCTGGAGTGATTCTGACCTCCTACATTTTTTCACCGCACCTGAAACGAAGGCTGTTTATTTTCTAACTTTGTTAATTTCCTGAACATCCGGTAACTTCCATAACAGAAGCATTCTCACAGAGCAGGCACAACACTGCAGATATATTTAGCGGGTCAAGCTAACGTGGGAAAATATATCTCATGGGCTCTGTATACAGCTACCTCAACATTTGTGAATTATATCTATCTATCTATCTATCTATCTATCTATCTATCTATCTATCTATCTATCTATCTATCTATCTATCTATCTATCTATCTATCTATCTATCTATCTATCTATCTATCTATCTTAAACAGTGTGCACAGTTCATAACACAGGTCTCCCAGTCATTCAGCTTTGCAGTAATTGCCAGATACAATTTTGAGTATCCCGCTTGTTTTATCCAATCAGGAGACAGAGCGCTATAAAGAGGCGGGGTCTCTGTGCCCGTGAACGATACCATTTTTTCACGACTAGCTCTAGCTAATGCTTTCTATGCTGTGTGTCACCTTAGTAGCTTAGCAAGACATGCTAAGTTTGCTAAACTTTTTTATTCCCCAGTTTCTACTACACACAGTTAGATGTTTTCTCTCTTCACTCCTCTTGTGGCCGATTATTTGAGCAGACTTGTTGTGTTTCCATTGCTCAGCAGTATTACTCCCCTGATTCAGTCAAAGCAAGACTGCAGTGTGTTTTTGTGTGTGTTTTTGTGGGTGTTTTTGTGTGTGTGTGTGTGTGTGGTCTGGTGTCATCAGCTAGCGCTTCCAATTATAGCAGATACGCGGGCTGGCTGTTGTCAGACTGTTAACAACACAAATGCACGTTACGTCACGCTACTTTTCGTTAGCCTAATAGCATAATTAATATGTTAAGGGTTATAGAGCAGGGTAAAGTAGATGTAGAGTAGAGTAGATGTAGAGTAAAAGTCGAGTAGAGTAAATATGATTTAGGCAATTATGCTATGAGGCTAACACATTTGGAAATTTCAAATCTTCGAATGTTGTTTCGAGTTGAAAAAAGGGTCTTGGCAGTATTTTTCTTCACTAAACTAAACCCAATTGACTGCACTTGAATATATTAACCTTCTAAGGAGTTTCAACAGCTTGATAAACGTTTCTGAGAACCCTCCTTATCCGAATCTGTATCTAGACCTTTTCGTGTGGTGGCCTTATGTTAAAAAGATAAGCTCACCCATTAGATCTTAGGACCCTTTTATCGGAAGAAAGACATAAGGGTCACTGGCCCTATAAAAGCTTGTAATGTTGTTTCAATTGAATTGTCCCGGGCGCACAGGGGGCAGAAGGCAGAGAGGTAGAGATAATAGAGGTTCCGATTAGGCATATGGTGGTCTGGGGGTGTAATGAAATTGCAGAAAGTATGAGTTGATTATGCTGTCATGTTGAGAGAAAAAAATAATTCGATTTTCCCATAATTCCCATGAGGGCTAGAGGTTGGGAGTTGTCTGTCTGATCGCTTTAGCAGAACAAACACACATGAATTGGGGTTGGATGTCTTATACCTCTTAGGTGCATCATGTCAAAGTGTCCCTGGGCAAAGAGACACCGAAGCCTAAATTGCTCCCGATAGTTAGCTTGCACCCTGCGTGGTAGCTGCTGCTGCTATCGGTGTATGAATGTGATTGGTTGAATGTGTACAAAACAATGTAAGCGCTTTGGGTCTGTGAAAAACCAGGGAAACAGGGAAACAGGGAAACAGGGAAACAGGGAAACAGGGAAACAGCGAAAAGCGCTATATATATATTTTTTTTAGTAAAGTTTTTTGTCCAATGCTCGACAGTATGTTACTTCCTCATGTGCATTATGCTGAAGCTACATTCAGACTGTTAGCATTCAGAGATATCAGTACAGACTATCAGAGAGAGATGAGTTTGTCTACACACACACACACACACACACACACACACACACACACACACACACACACACACACACACACACACACACACACACACACACACACACACACTCATACACACACACAGAGATACTTTAACAGTGAACCTCCCACACCCCAGAAAACTTCAGTTTACTCAATCTTTCTGTTTGTGCTATTGTGTGTGCTATTGAGGAGCACATACGGTACAGATCACACACACACACACACACACACACACACACACACACACACACACACACACACACACACACACACACACACACACACACACACACACACAGATCCGGTGAGAGTACAACATTTCACAGTGGAGATATTCATTAATTATTTGGGTTTTTGGTAAGAAAAAAATAAACACACACACACATACACACACACTCTCACTCTCACACACACACACACACACACACACACACACACACACACACACACACACACACACACACACACACACACACACACACACACACACACACACACACACACACACACACACACACACACACACACACACACACAAACACACACACAACTCTATAGACATCTGGCTTGTTGCTTGAACAACACCCAGCATGATTTGTTCTGATAGAACCCACTGTCGCCTCCTGATTTAGAACAGCAGACTCATTACGATCAGAACGCCGACAGACAATTCACGCACCTGTTTCGATAATTACATTCATAATTCCAGCGTTAAATTGTCTTGTGTATAAAAACTGATTGTTAGGATTGATTGGAAAGTGAAACCTTATCAAGAGAGAAATGCTAAACGAATTAATTTGATGCTTTCCCCCCCGTGTGTGTGTGTTTGTGTGTGTGTGTGTGTGTGTGTGTGTGTGTGTGTGTGTGTGTGTGTGTGTGTGTGTGTGTGGCTTCACACCGTGCACTGTAATTTCACGGCAGTTTTTACATCAGCAAATGGAGCGACATAGTCTCAGCGGTAGCACTGGCATAATGATTAGCAACTTAATACCTTACCAATGTAGGGCCTAAACGTATCGTGTGTCAACAATACACACTTCAATTAATCCTTGTTTCCTAATGACCATATATGCAAATACCGGTGGAGAATTTGACATTTGACCCTGCGTTCCAATACCCATACTTCCCTACTATTTAGTATGCCAGACAAAAGATTTAGGATTTATCCCAATACATGAACATCAATTCTAGTATGCTGAAAAAACATAGATGCCCCTCTAACTCTGATAGCATTTTGGAGTATTCGTCTTTATTCTTGACATTTCTCGACATAATGAAAACAAATCTTCCTTATCTGATTTTTTTTTCTCTCCTGTTGCCCTTAAACTCTTCTGTACTTTAGGATGTAGTGTAGTTAAGATAAAGAGTATGTGATTTAGAACGCAGGGAGAGTGAGTGAAAACAGTAAGGCTAAATGGAGTGAATGGAGTGTAATAAGAGGTAACAGGGGGTTTGTGTGAATTATCTGGCATACTGCTAACTGAAGGCACTTATTAAACAGCATTTGAAATGAGTCAGTTCACCGTTCCGACACTTCCATATTTAATGCTAGGCAGCAATGTGCGTCATGCTTAGCACTTCATGATTTCACTCTCTCTCCTAGCAGACAATTCTCAGATCTTGGTCTTCACGCACGCACACACTCATTCACTCACACACACTCGCTTACCCACTCTCTCTCACACACACACACACACACACACACACACACACACACACACACTCACTCACTCACTCACTCACTCACTCACTCACACTCACTCGCTCACTCACTCTCTTACTCACTCTCACACACACACACACACACACACACACACACACACACACACACACACACACACACACACACACACACACACACACACACACACACACACACACACACACAGAAGCCTCAATACTTTCTTCTACCTCATTGGGCTTGTTATCAGACCATAGACTGGCGTGACTTCTTTCTGATGTCTTATTGATTTTCTGGCCTCTTCTATTTGGTCTGAATAGTCTCAGTTCTTCCGACCATGTCCTTATAAGACCCCTGTGGATACGTGTCCTTATAAGACCCCTGTGGATACGTGATTGCAGCATGTCAAATTGTGATTTGAATTTAAATTAAATACATTTTTTTTCAGACTTGATCAAAAATACTAACAAAAAAGGACAGGAAAAAAACCAACGTTCAAATAAGTTCACAAATAATGTTTTAAGCTGGGGTATGTGATTTCTGATTGGTCAAAGTTAACATGAGCTGTACACTTTGACCAATCAGAGTGAGGCTCCGATTATCTGTTCTTATTGGCTGTTGGGACTGTCCATTGAATTTGGCACGACTTTGTTGGTGTGTAGAGCGTGTCAGGGAGGGACCATAGGGGAGGGACCAAAGAGAACAAGTGGAGCGGTTGAGGTATTTGGATTTGAATCTCTATCCTAACTGCCATTTTCTCCCCAAATCCTCCACCCCAGCTTTAAATAATAAATAAAAAAAGCTATGACGGCATTTGTGACATTTACAAGAACTTTCACAACACTATATAGTTCGCAGGAGACCCATACTCCCTTGTATCTGCTTCCTACTAATCTAACCCTGAATCCAACTACACACAAACCCCCCCACTATATTTTTCTCTCCATACCCATTGGTAGCAGTCCAACCTTATAATCATGGCTAACTCCTAGCACACTTCTTGTGGCAAAAAAAAGTGGTCTACCGTAGAAAACTAAAAGAAAAAAAAAACTGCCTAATGTCCGTGTGGTGCTTTTGATGAGGCCCCGTGCTCTCTCCTTTAGTCTCGATTGCTCACAGATGTTCTTAGCCTCAGAAACACACACACACACACACACACACACACACACACACACACACACACACACACACACACACACACACACACACACGTATACTGTAAATGAAAGGGCTGGGCTGGACATGAACCCTTAAATGAGAAACATGCAACTGTGGGCTGTCAATAGAGCCAGCTGCAAAAAGCCCGGAGGCAAGTCATGCCAAAGAAAACATGCTCCATTTGATTTAACATTAGCAGTGAGCTATCGCAGCGCGCGACTGAGAAAAGCTACTGTTGATGCTCCAATGTGTTTGAAGTTGCAGCAAGAAGCTAGTCAATGGAGTAAATCAATGAACAGGTGATTGCTTTGCTCAAACAAAACTTGTTCGGTCTCTAAAGCTGGGGTGATGTGATTTCTGATTGGTCAAAGTTAACATGAGTTGTACACTTTGACCAATCAGAGCGAGGCTACGATTCTCTGTTCTTATTGGCTGTTGGGACTGTCCATTCACTTTGGCACGACTTTGTTGGTGTGTAGAGCGTGTCAGGGTAGGACCATAGGGGGAGGGACCAAAGAGAACAAGTGGAGCGGTTGAGGTATTTGGATTCAAATCTCTATCCCAACTGACATTTTCTCCCCAAATCCTCCACCCCAGCTTTAATACAGAGTTTCCATTTCATGCTGTTTGTTTTTATGCAATGCACCAACATTTCAAGGCAGCTAATGGTTTCATCAAAACCTTTAAGCTCTTTTATTGTCTTCTGTTATTTGTGCCTTTGTATTTGTATATATTCTATTTTTAACCTGTCTTTCTCTGCCTGCTTATAGGGACAACAGATGTAAACTAGCACTTTAGCTAAAATCTGGCATTATCTGTTCATTAATATGCATTGTCCCTAACACATAAATAAAATAAATAAATAACTCTAAGATGAAGGAATTTGTTCCATCGCTTGCCTGAAGTGATAATATGAAGTGAAAAATGAAAACCAGACTTTCATTTTAAGTACATTTTCAAATAGAAACTCACACAAGTTACTGAAGCACAAATCCTTACGGTTGTAGGACATATAGATGTAATACTGTAGGTGGAAGAGTGCCAGACATTGGATCGCCGAAGGGCAAGATGTACCATTAGTACAAGTGATTAAAATATACATTTAAAAAGCATTTTGGACAAATGTGTAGCTTGAAAGATAATGATTTTTGTCATTTTTAAGCTTATACAATTTGTTCAAGACATTTCTTACAACATGAATATGCCCCAGGATTTCTTCAAAGAAATACTGACTTCTAACAGTGGCTTACAGTATAGATTTGCAGCCCCTTACACTAACAAGAGTTCACTGAATGCTAATGGAAGTATACGGCATGGCTGACAGTTTTTTGGCTGTAGCTCGAAGCCCTACTAGAAAGAAGCAATTAATGTTCAATTAATGAGTTAAATGGAGCCTGTTCTCAGTGGCAAAGGAAATGGGGTTTTACAATGTAAACCATCGATAGAGTGAACACTGAACAACAGTAAGGGAGAGAAAGTGTCAAGGATTAATATTGAATTACTTATAGGGACTACTTGTACTTTTACTAACAGTCAAGTCATTTTGGGAATACCTCTGTGGATTGTATGCTTGTTAATAATCAAAACCCACCATGAAAACATGAAATGCACATTAAAGACCTTCTTCATTGGTGGGAATATGAAGGTGTATTGAACTCTGAGATCCTATGTAGTATAAATGTGCAAAAATTTTAGAAATCTGTCATCCCTGGAACAACAGCTGGTGTAGTAAAACACACTACCGCTTTTGTCCAATGGGGGTGCAAGATTTAACACATTACAATGAATGTGACATGACATTCCTCACCACTATTCAGGTGTCAAAGTCCTGTCTTAATGTCAGTTCAAAAAATGTCAAGAACAACAAAGAATACATCCAGAGTTGCCTCGAAAATCCAGATCCAGAGAGAGTGGACACACATGGCCAGTCTTGAGCTGAATAGAAGGGTCTGAATTGGCTCCATTAACTTGTCTTTCTCAGAAGAAAAGGTTCTTTTGTAGCTTTCTAGTGGGCAGATCGATGAGGCAATGATAAAGGTTACAACCGTTGAAATCTGTCTTGAAGGCCGATAGAATCCAAATCCTGTGTCATACCAGTTTAAAGGTGCTCCGAGGAACTTTCATTTTGTGTTGTTTCTTGCGCCCCCTTTTGACAAAAGCGGTAGTGTTTTTTACTACGCCAGCTGTTGTTGGGTGAGTGTATACCCATGACAAAGGCATTTAAAAAACTATATACAAATAGCATTCTTTGCACCGATGGTCTCGTTTGCTGTTATCTGTCGTTTATGATCATCAGAGGAAACATTTGATTGTTTAAGAAATATTGAAATGCTCCTCGTACCATCTTTTGAAGTGTTGAAAAAGACCAGATAAATGTACATGCAAAGTAACCATGAGGTCTCTGGTTCCTCCTCCCAGTAACCATGAGGTCTCTGGTTCCTCCTCCCAGTAACCATGAGGTCTCTGGTTCCTCCTCCCAGTAACCATGAGGTCTCTGGTTCCTCCTCCCAGTAACCATGAGGTCTCTGGTTCCTCCTCCCAGTAACCATGAGGTGTCTGGTTCCTCCTCCCAGTAACCATGAGGTCTCTGGTTCCTCCTCCCAGTAACCATGAGGTCTCTGGTTCCTCCTCCCAGTAACCATGAGGTCTCTGGTTCCTCCTCCCAGTAACCATGAGGTCTCTGGTTCCTCCTCCCAATAACCATGAGGTGTCTGGTTCCTCCTCCCAGTAACCATGAGGTATCTGGTTCCTCCTCCCAGTAACCATGAGGTCTCTGGTTCCTCCTCCCAGTAACCATGAGGTCTCTGGTTCCTCCTCCCAGTAACCACAAGGTCTCTGGTTCCTCCCAGTAACCATGAAGTCTCTGGTTCCTCCTCTCAGTAACCACAAGGTCTCTGGTTCATCCCAGTAACCATGAAGTCTCTGGTTCCTCCTCCCAGTAACCATGAGGTCTCTGGTTCCTCCTCCCAGTAACCTTGAGGTCTCTGGTTCCTCCTCCCGCTAACCATGAGGTCTCTGGTTCCTCCTCCCGCTAACCATGAGGTCTCTGGTTCCTCCTCCCAGTAACCATGAGGTCTCTGGTTCCTCCTCCCAGTAACCATGAGGTCTCTGGTTCCTCCCAGTAACCATGAGGTCTCTGGTTCCTCCTCCCAGTAACCGTGAGGTATCTGGTTCCTCCTCCCAGTAACCATGAGGACTCTGGTTCCTCCTCCCAGTAACCGTGAGGTATCTGGTTCCTCCTCCCAGTAACCATGAGGTCTCTGGTTCCTCCCAGTAACCATGAGGTCTCTGGTTCCTCCTCCCAGTAACCATGCGGTCTCTGGTTCCTCCTCCCAGTAACCATGAGGTCTCTGGTTCGATCCCCTCTAGTTCGAGGGTGTTAGCAGTAAAACTAGTGGTGGCTGCTACATATACTGCTACATATACGGTGCCCACCATCTCTACCATTGTGTCCTTGAGCAAGACACAATGTGTAAATGGACTAATACAACTAACTTAAAACTTAAATCCTAGATATGTATATGTACTTGTCTTGTACACATGCATCTAGGTGTGTGAAGGCTCAGTCAGTGAGGAAAATGGTGCATTTTAGGCATGTACTGTTAGTCCAGTGGGAACAGACCAGATTATTTCCCAAGCGTTCCGAATCGCATACTTTCTACTATTTAGTATGGTAGAAAAAATATTTAGTATGTCCCGATTCTTGTGGACAGATGGTTAGAAAGACCCGGATGTGACAGATATAAAAGCAAGAGGCAAGATCAAGGCGCAATGCTATGATGAAATAAATAAGTAACAGTATGTCCCAATAGTATGTCTACTGCATCCTTACTAGATTATTTGTATGGTCAGATGTAGTATGTAGAATAGAAAAAAAGAAAGAGTATGCGATTCGGAACGCAGGGTTAGTGTTCTGTTCCGTGTCTAGTATAAGACTTTGACTTGGATCAGTGTTGTACAAAGTCAGTGGTTTTCGCTGGAAGACTCCAAGAAACAGAGTTTATGGTCTTAATAACGTTTTCAGCCAAATGCTGTTATCCTGTTATCTCTCTCTCTCTGTGCTCTGCCACTGGCACAGTCTCCCTGTCTCTCTCCCTCTCTAACTCTCTCTCTCTTCCTCTCCCCCTCCCACAATCTCTCTCTCCCTCCCTCCCTCTCTCTCTCTCTCTCTTCCTCTCCCCCTCCCTCAATCTCTCTCTCTCTCCCCCTCTCCCTCTCTTCCTCTCCCCCTCCCTCAATCTCTCTCTCTCCTCTCTCTCTCTCTCTCCCTCTCCCCCTCCCTCAATCTCTCTCCTCTCTCTCTCTCTCTCTCTCTTCCTCTCCCCCTCCCTCAATCTCTCTCTCTCTCTCTCTCTCTCTCTTCCTCTCCCCCTCCCTCAATCTCTCTCTCTCCCTCTCTCTCTCTCTCCCTCTCCCCCTCCCTCAATCTCTCTCTCTCTCCCTATCTCTCTCTCTCTCTCTCTCTCTGTTCCGCTCTGTGCATGTTCTCAGTAGTCTACTTGGACTAAAGTGTTAATTGAAACTGTATTGAGAAGACACACTGGTGACTCCTGGGGAGCAGAAAGGATCTCTCCCTATGTCGCTTTCCCTCTCTCCCTCTCTTTCCTTCTCTCTGTCTGTCTGTCTGTCTCTCTCTCTCTGTCTCTCTCTCCCTCTCTCTCTCCATCCTATTATAGAAGCAGCAGCAGTGTAAATGAGGAATTAGTTCCATACCTTCTGTGTGTGTGTCTCTCTCTCTCTGTGTGCGCACGTGTGTGAGTGTGTGTGTCTCTGTGTGTGTGTGTGTGTGTGTGTGTGTGTGTGTGTGTGTGTGTGTGTGTGTGTGTATTAGCTTACATTGTTACTGGTGGAGCGTCCTGTCTAAATACCAATGCACAGGGGAGTTACAGGAAACAACCCATGCATGTACTGGACACAATTTGAAATATGAAGAATGCATTTCATGTAAGACATAAGAGAAAAGCATGATTCATGAGTTGACAGCACCAAGTGAGTGTGTGTGTGTGTGTGTGTGTGTGTGTGTGTGTGTGTGTGTGTGTGTGTGTGTGTGTGTGTGTGTGTGTGTGTGTGTGAGAGAGAGACACACACACACACACACACACACACACATAACCAAACGACCTTATCTTCTTTAGTCTTCTTCGTTGCTCCTTATAAGGACATATCCTGTTTTTCTCCTGACACATTTCTGTCAGAGCATCCACTTAAGACGTGTCTGCTGCCTACAAGGGCCTACGTGTGCTTTTGAGTGTGCCATTGTTTCGGTGTATGAGTGTGTGTGTGTTGTGTGTGTGTGTGTATAAATGGGTGAATGTGGTACGAATTGTAAAGCGCTTTGGGGCTGAGAAAATCGGCTACAAAGCGCTATATAAGTCAAGTCCATTTAGCATTTACCATTTTAAGCTTCAATCACAATGAAATAAAATCAAGTTGGAAATGTTCATGGTACAACTTTGACAATTTCTTGAAACACACTATCAGTTCTGTTTAAGTATGAGTGGCAAAATAATCGGTTCCCAGTTAAAGGCGCTCTGAGGAACTTTCAGTTTGTGTTAATTCTTGCGTCCCCTTTGGACAAAAGCGGTAGTGTTTTTACTATGCCAGCTGTTGTTCCTGGGTGAGCGTATACCCATGACAAAGGCATTAAGAAAAACTATATAAAAATAGCATTCTTTCCACTGATGGTCTCGTTTGCTGTTACATGTCATTTATGATCATCAGAGTTCAGTCTAATTTTACATGTCAGCAAACGAGACTGACGTGTGAAATTAGACTGTTTCAGAAATATTTCAAAGTTCCTCGGAGCCACTCTAACTAATTGCACTGTGTCAAAGAAAACATCTGAAGTAAATGTATCTCTCAGGCGTCACTATTCGGACAAAACATCCTATTTATCTCAACGAGCGACATAACAGGCAACCATTTCAGCGTCATTTTATTGAGTAACTGAAGTCTTTTGTTGAAATGAGCGAGTATGATAGCTTTTTGGCTTTACACCTCAAGCATTTCTTGGCAGTGTGTGTGTGTGTGTGTGTGTGTGTGTGTGTGTGTGTGTGTGTGTGTGTGTGTGTGTGTGTGTGTGTGTGTGTGTGTGTGTGTGTGTGTGTGTGTGTGTGTGTGTGTGTGTGTGTGTGTGTGTGTGTGTGTGTGTGTGTGGACACAGTGAGTGGACAGCATGCGTTACCCTGATGTTTCGGTTCAGCAGATTTTATTCGTTTACTCCAAAAGATTGTGTCGCTTGCCAAACCTCGTCGCGTAAACCTACTGAAGACTTTCCTGTTCCCCTTTGAACCTGTCATTTTTTTTTTATTCAAATATTTATTTCTATTCATATTTTTCTTTTGCTTTTCTAATGCGTATTCTATACTTGATGTATTTTAATCTTGCCCTTGTAAACCACTTTGAATGGCCTTGTGTCTGAATTGTGCTATAGAAATAAACTTGCTTTGCCTTGCCTACAGTATCAAGTGAGGGGGGATCACGGCCGTGCCCCCTGAATGCCATTAAAAGGTGCAAAGAGGAACTTTTAAAATATTTCTGAAACAGTATTTTTCTGTAACTTATTTTTCCTCTGATGATCATGAACTGCTATCTTGATATACTCCTTTGTCATGGCTACGCTCACCCAGGAACTACAACTGGGGTAGTAAAAACACTACCACTTTTGTCCAAAGGGGGCGCTAGAATTACTACACAATTTTTTCTTGACAATTCAGATACACACAGGCAATCTTAAGACCACACACACACACAGCAACTTCTATTCAAACCCTTCACCCAACACTTTTGCAAGCTGTGCATTTTCTCCCTAAAAAGGTTTGGGCATATGAAAGAATGTTTTAAAAAAAATCCCTGATTAATTTATTTGCACTGACAGGCGATCTCCAAACAGTTCAGATGTGAGTTTCACAGGAGAGAGAACACAGTATTAGATTTCCAGCTGTGAAAGTATAGACTCGCAAAAAACTAACAGACGTCCCTCCTCTGATTGCTCAAACTCAAACAGCGGAACCCCCTCCCCCCTGCCTTAGCTCTGTATGTTTATCTATCTTGCCATATAGTATTCCTTCATAACTAGGGGAGAACGGGGTTGGTAGGCACACTTTTTTTTTACTCCAGTGTGAATTGCTCATCACCAAAACATATTTCAATAGTCATTCCTACATTAAATTGAAGCTTAAGGTGTTGGCTTAAAATGTGTACCCCTCTCAGTTTCCAACTTATTGTAATAAAGAAGAAATGAAGCCTGAGCTCTGCATGTTTATCTAGTGGAACATGTGAGTGGATGGTGGTAACGCTGTGTTCATTTGAGACCAACTGGCTTGTTTTTAACATATAATCACAGTTCTTTATTATATTTATATGTATTTATGTTTACATAACTGCAGCTGGAGGACTGCTCAAACACAATGCCGTTGTCCTGTGCAATGACAATACATATTGATTGGTTGATTCTGATTTAATATGTTTTTTTTGTTTTTTTTTAACATGTTCAATAAAGATTTGAAAAAAAAGAAGAAATAAAAGATAAAGGTCTATGCGCCATGATTTTGCCACTTGGGTGTCTCTTCATAGAAGGTGGGATTTCAGAAAACTTAGGGAATTAAGCATTGTTTTATTAACTGACAATACTATCACCATATTTGGAGCTTGACGTATACATGGACAAGCCAATAAGGCAGCCTACACAAGGCCAATTTACATTTCTTACCACATTCACCCCTTCACACACATTCATACACATACACACGGGTTTCTACAGCATCTCTTTAGACTTCTGATTCTGCCAAACCCCATTTACTTACACAACTGTATAGTGAATAAAACTGACATTCATTGGGGGAGGAGGTGCGGGGGGGACGGGGACGGGTTGTGGGGGGGGACATCAGATAAAATATTTCACCATTCTTTGTACAGTATGTGGGTTCTGCTTGTTGCAAAAAATGTGGCACTCTTACAAGAATGCAATTTAGGAAGGTGAAGAGAGGCTGCAGATCAAATAGTTGATAAATGCTATCTCTAAATGCTATCTCTAAATGCTACTTCCAGGATGCTGCCAGCAATGTGTGTGTGTGTGTGTGTGTGTGTGTGTGTGTGTGTGTGTGTGTGTGTGTGTGTGTGTGTGTGTGTGTGTGTGTGTGTGTGTGTGTGCAGTAGTATTCTCCCATTAAGACATTTTTCACTTTGAATAACTGTGACCTTCTTCAGCCTTTTGCTTACATTCCTCTCACTTCAAAGATAGTTTTTTTTCGCCTCTCTCTCATTTTTCCCTTTACACACACACACACACACACACACCCTCCCTTTCTCACCAGTTCGAGGGGGCTGAGATGATTACCACTTTATAAAGTAGAAAGGACAGCAGGGCTTTACTGCAGGTAGATTAATACATTGACCTTGGCATTCACTTTCCCACAGACGCGATCACTCTTGATACAATTTACGCCATTTGCAAAGGGTGTGATAAATGGGCATGAATAAGGAAGTGTTTTATAATACATTTACACACAGACAGACAGGCAGGCAGGCAGGCAGACGGATGGACGGATGGGCGGGCAGGCAGACAGACATAGACACACTCACTCACTCACTCACTCACTCACTCACTCACTCACTCACTCACTCACTCACTCACTCACTCACTCACTCACTCACTCACTCACTCACTCACTCACTCACACTCACACACTCACATAAACACACACACACACGCTCACACCATAAGTGTTTTATAGGGCTTTCGACTGGAGGAAATGCTGTGGAAAGCGGAAAAAGCTATTGACCAAACCCAGGCAAATTCCTTTCTCGATACAGACACATACTGTATCTTGTTTGCTAATAAGAAGGACTGCAGATGCTTGATTGCATGCTTGGAATGACAAAATGGGCCATAAAATGATGAAAAACACCCCCCCAAAAAACCCGCCCTGTCTGCTTTTTCTGTGGCCAGACTTTTGTCTTAATGTGGCCTGTACAATAAAAAACAAAAAAAAAATACTTCAGTGGTGGTGTCGAAATGAGATGTTAGGTTTGTAAAAACGCCCTTTCAAACTCATTTGTGCTGTGTTTACTGTTAGCAGCAGCTTATAGCAACATTGACCCATAACAGAAGAGATAGATAGAGTAAAATACCTGTATTTAATACCACGCACACACACATGCACGCATGCACTCACTCACTCACTCACTCACTCACTCACTCACTCACTCACTCACTCACTCACTCACTCACTCACTCACTCACTATCACACTCACACAGACACACAGACACACACGACTGATTAGAACACAACTTTGCTTGTAAAAAAAAAAAAAAAAAAAAGGTTGCGATGTAACCTGAGACAGTGTTAAGCCTTTAAGCTGACTCAAATGAAGCTAGCAAACAATACACCGGTGAACTGAAGGGATTTAACAACCGGAAAAACACTGGCGCTCTAACACACACACACACACACACACACACACACACACACACACACACACACACACACACACACACACAACACCCTTCAAAAAGATAGTTATAAAATGGGTGCACCACCTTGATGATAATTTGAACAATGCCATTTCTCTATACACTGCGCCACTCTGCTGTTATCATTAATGCCCACGCACATTGTCCTTGCGGGCAGCAGTGGTGAAGTGGGTAGGGAGGTCTCTGGAGTGCAGGGTCGGAGGTTCGATCCCCCGCCTCCCCTCCCCACATGTCCAAGTGTCCCTGGGCAAGACATTGAACCCCACATTGCTCCCGATAGTTAGCCTTCACCCTGCGTGGTAGCTGCTGCTGCTGCTATCGGTGTATGAATGTGTGTGTGATTGGGTGAATGTGTACAAAACAATGTAAAGTGCTTTGAGTCTGTGAAAAACCAGGGGAAAGCGCTACATAAGTGGACTCCATTTTACCATTTGCTTGTACAGAATAAAATTGTTGAAGAGTGAGGACCAGAGCTGCAATTTAACTCTGATGCTTTGAAAAGGTCGCCTAAAAATAGCCATGTACTGTACTACGTTTTTTTTTCTTCTGTCTTCACTTAAAAGATGCTCCGAGGTACTTTCAGTTTATGTTAATTATGTTAACTATCACCACCTTTGGATAAAAGTGGTAGTGTTTTACTACACCAGCTGTTGTTCCTGGGTGAGCGTATACCCATGACAAAGGCATTAAGAAAAACTATATTAAAATAGCATTCATTGCACTGATGGTCTCGGTTGCTGTTACATGTCATTTATGATCGTCAGAGGAAAAATTAGACTGTTTCAGAGATATTTAAAAGTTCCTCCTAGATACTTTAAATTCCATGTTAACACACACACACACACACACACACACACACACACACACACACACACACACACACACACACACACACCTTGTATCTGTAAAAGCTTTTGATGTTTGACTTTGTGCGCTGTACTTACCATTTGAAATATTCTCACACTCTGTTTCTGATTTGTATTTTCCTCTCTCCCCTTCCTTCCCTTCTCGTTTGGATCAATCGGCGACTTCTTCTGATGTCTTCTTCAATAGGTGAGTTATCTGAATACCTTTTTCTTTTAACTATGCAAGTAAGGAAGCCCTTGGGGGACAAATGTGTGTTAAAACAAGGGTATACAAAGTATTCCAAGGTGACTCGTTCTTCCTCTTTTGATTCGTTATCATTTCTATGGCTGTTGCTAAATGCCAGTTTGCCTGTGTACCCGGGGATTATGATCAGTTTTTTCAGCCGTCTGGCAATCTAAACCCTGCGTTTCAATCCCCATACTTCCCTACTATTTAGTATGCCAGAAAAATATTTAGGATGTCCCAATACATGCATGTCAATTGTAGTATGCTGAAAATACATAAATGCCCCACTAACTCCAATAGCATTTTGGAGTATTCGTCTTTATTCTTGACATTTCTCGACATAATGAATACAAAATCTTCCTTATCTGATTTTTTTTTCTCTCCTGTCTGTGGCCCTAAAACTCTTCTGTACTTTAGTATGTAGTGTAGTAAGATGAAAAAGTATGTGATTTGGAACGCAGGGTAATTCTTTGGTTCAAAGCCAGATGCAATCTAGAAATCACTTCGAAACACACGCACACACACACACGCACACACACGCGCACGCCACACACACACACACACACACACACACACACACACACACACACACACACACACACACACACAGACCCACATTTTGCACTTTTACACACGATCAAAAGGGCAGTTTTTTGCATTCAAATGAGGCAGCCATTCGCCCCCTTTTACAAGCACTCCACTGGACTAATTATAGATATTAGCTAAAAGTCATTTCTAAAAGGTCTTAAAAACGCCCTGCAAACATATTTTCTCAATCATCTTCATACTATAAACGATTAGGTGACTCACACACGTCCATAATACAATTTGAAACGTGATGTGGAAGGGAAATTCAAAGTTTTCATAGAATTTAGGCATGTAGAGTTTCAACTGCCTCCAAGCAATTACTTTTATGTTTTTGCAAAACAATTTTGGGATAATGGATTATTTGCCTGAATAGAGTGATACAATCTTGTTCATTAAAGTATCTGGCAAGCTGCACATACGTTGATATTTCAGTTAGATGTTGATTGGCAATGCAATTTGTTTTCTTAAAAAAAAATAAAATAAAAAATTTCATTAGGCTACGATAT
>CM049407.1:4535000-4557500 GCA_026929865.2 Hyperoplus lanceolatus
AGAGGGGAGTGACATGCAGAGAACGACCACGGGCTGGAATCAAACCCGGGTCCGCTGCTGGCCGAGGCCCATGGAGGGGGGGGGGACTCATTCTCAATCATATCGTTGTGAATGTGTTTTCAAGCAATACAATTCCAAATAGTTTTTCTAAAATTATCCGTCTAAATTAGGAAGAAAATCGCAACCACATGCGATTCTCTGTAGACCTTATTACATGCGGTCTAGGGCTGGTGCAATGTTGTCTGTGCTTTCACACTCTATATTTGTATTCCAGAATCAATGCACCTCATTACACTGGATAATCAGGCGACTCACTGACTTCATTGGAACTACTTTTCTACCAAAAAAATAGTCCCTATCGGGGCGCTCCGGTGGTGTAGTGGATAAAGCATGTACCATATTGGCTCCGGCCTTCGTTGTAGTGGTCGCGGGTTTAAATCTGACCCGTGGACCTTTACTGCAGGTCATCCCCCCCCCCCCCCCTCTCTCTCTGTCTCCCCATTTCAACTCTGTACTGTCTAATAAAGCTTGAAAATAGCAAAAAGTTATCTTAATAAAAATAAGATTAAAAATAATGAGTCCCTATGAGAGCTATAAATCGTGTAGTCTTTGGAGGCGTTTGGAGGACTGCAAATTGAGTTTGATTCAACTCCATTGTTTTGGCTTGGAGGCAGGAACTTTAGAAATCTATACCTAATCATGGCCAGTTGATATTTTGCTCCACGGCCTTTACCAAAGTTATATTGTTTTATACAGTGAATAGCTCACAAGGGGTGGGGGGGGGGGGTGGGGGGGTGTCTGTTGCACGCACACACCCACACACACACACTTACACACACACACCCACATACACACACACACACCCACATACACACACACACACGCATACACACACACACACACGCCCACACACAGATACACACACCCACATTCACACAAAACCATGGAGCGGTTATGGGGGTGTGCCTGTTGTAGCTGCATTGCTACTGGGCAGAAAATATAAACATAGAAGTTTTGGGTGACAGTTCCATTTAAAGGTGGAAAAACCTGAGGTGCCCGGGCAGGTGTGTGTGTGTGTGTGTGTGTGTGTGTGTGTGTGTGTGTGTGGTCTAAGCAGCCCCAAGCGGTCACTGGGACTATGTGAGCTCGGAGGAAAGTGAATGATGAGAATGTTTACTTCAGTGTACACACACACACACACACACACACACACACACACACACACACACACACACACACACACACACACACACACACACACACACACACACACACACACAGAGCATGGAGCTGTTATGGGCCTGCCCTGCTATTTGTGCCCTTCCCTGGCCCTTCCATTGGACAGCTGTAAAGGATTGCTCTAGCTACTCGTGGCACATGGCATTCCCTCCCATTTGTCCACCGCTGTCCGAGGCTAACAGCAAGGCGGGTCCACTAAAAGGCAAAAACACAGAGTCTCCTGCCCCAAGCACCCTTTCATAGACACATAGCTTGGTGATAATAACTGTATGTGCATTTATTGTTGTTCATACTATTGATGTTTTGATTGTGTTATGTTGTAATGACGTTCGTATTCTCTTGTGGCAAAAGAAAACATTACAAAACTTTATTGGTATAGCACCTTTTTTTTCTTTTTTTTTTAAGATATATTTTTTTTATGCTTTATTGATAGTGTAGAGACAGAGTTGAAATGGGGCAGAGAGGGGAGTGACATGCAGAGAACGACCGCGGGTTGGAATCGAACCCGGGTCCCCTGCTGGCCGAAGCCCATGGGGTGGGAGGGGGCGCCCTACCAACTGAGCTAAGGGCGCCCCGGTATAGAGCCTTTCAAAAGCAATAGTTTACAAAGTGCTTTGACAGAGAACAAGTGTATACTATTGATGTTTTGATTTTGTCATTTTTGTAAAGGCTTTTGTATTCTCTGTAAAAAAAAAAACGTTATTGGTATAACCCTTTAAATACAAGTGCTTTTAATAAGTGCTATGACAGAGGAAACACAAGCACATACAAATCAAATTCATACATGTTTGTATACATCAAATCAATGCACATGGCTTGTTCATATATACACACCATTGTAACAGTGAAAATGGGACGATGGAGCAGCAGTAGGACAAACATTTGTATTGTACCTATTATTAACAGGTTATAGGGCAACATTATAGGGCAACCAGACAATGAGCAAGACAATAAAAAGTCGGCATCACATAAAAGCCTAATGAAGTCACTCTCCTATTTCAACCAATCACATCCCGATAATTCTCCAAGTCCCTCCCACATTTACTGGCACACCCTCGCCCAGCTGTCACTCAAAACAACAACAACAGCATGCTGACATGTTGTACACATATAACACAACACAAGTCTCTCAGATTGTATTACAACACATTGGCCAAGCCCACTTCTTTTTTTTTTTTCAAAGTCGACCACACTCAGACTGTCCCTACTCTAAATATGGGACCATGGATCGCTGCCATCAAAATGTGCACACACACACAATCCACACACACACACACACACACACACACACACACACACACACACACACACACACACACACACACACACACACACACGCATGCACGCACACATAAACAGACACACACACTTTGCCCCCCCGCTAAGCAGCCACAATTACAGCCCTTTAGATGATGGCTGCGTCTGCCAGAGAGAGGCTTTTTATTTTGCAGAAAGGGGTCAGATGAAATGTGGGCGTGTCGAGGATTTGACTGTTGTCGTGAGAGGCTTTGAACAACATGGCATTATACCACATGGACCAAATATCGCTGACTGTACTGTATGTGTGTTACGGTAAATAATGTATCGATAAAAAATGCGTTGCCATTCCAAATATACAGATATTAATGCTATACAGTTTTTAGAAAGACAAATTGAAATGCCTATCACTTTAATATAATGTTGCTCCAATCTCGCTATGGTTTTAGGTTTGCATCTAACATCTTTAACATGTGTTTACTCCTGCATCTCTGAAATCCTACATCTTCATATTTTCTTATTACAAAAACTCATTTGGAAAGGATACTGCGGTCTCTGCACATCACGCATTTAACAGACATTCCCAACAGTGGGACTGAGAGAGACTGATTAGCGATCGTGGATATTGTGCAAAACCGTTCATTATTATTACAGATGTCGTGTGTGTGTGTGTGTGTGTGTGTGTGTGTGTGTGTGTGTGTGTGTGTGTGTGTGTGTGTGTGTGTGTGTGTGTGTGTGTGTGTGTGGAAGTAAATGACCCATCAAACCTACAGCCACATATTTTTCCTACGTGATTTTTAGACCAGGGAAAGGTTTTGTATCTTTAAGCAGTTTCCCAGCTTGAAAAAAAAAAATGTTCCCCCTTTTTTGAGCGTTTTTAACAGAAAACACCTCCAGAGAAGTTGAGTTGAAGTGTGTGTCTGTTGAGAGCTTTTTGCCCCTCAGGGATCCGGCTGTCACTACCGGCATCTGGTATTGTCAAGATCAATGAATGTAAAGAAGTCGGTTAAAGTTAGGAACGCAGACGTCAATGGAAGTTCTCTAGCTCGTTTGTATGTGCAGCTAGACAGTTTTAGAACTTTCTGGGGGGTATATATATATATATATTTTTTTTTGTTTTGTGTATTGGAAAGTTAAAGCTGGGGTATATGATTTCTGATTGGTCAAAGTTATCATGAGCTGTACACTTTGACCAATCAGAGCGAGGCTCCGATTCTCTGTTCTTATTGGCTGTTGGGACTGTCTATTCACTTTGGCACCGACGTCGTTGGTGTAGAGCGTGTCAGGGAGGGACCATAGGGGAGGGACCAAAGAGAACAAGTGGAGCGGTTGAGGTATTTGAATTTGAATCTCTATCCCAACTGCCATTTTCTCCCCAAATCCTCCACCCCAGCTTTAACAAAAAGACAATAAAGACAATGAAAAATCTTAATAAACAGGAAAGATACATAGTGTTTGGACAGGGCATGAGGGCTCAATGAATGGTTTGATAAGAATGACAAAGCTATGAATCAGATGTTGCTCTGAGTCACCATATATTATATTGTGACCCTTGTATCGTTCTAAGGCCATCTTCACAAGGGCTAGGTCAACGATAAATGGGTCACAATATGATACATTGCAATAGGCTGCATGTTGCGATATATTTCTATATTTTTGGAGCTTGAAAATATATACAGATAACACACAACATATATTTTATTGTATTAACTTTAGCACCACCTTCATCACAACACCAACATGGAGGATGAGCATTGGACTGTGTTCTGCTAATTATATTTAGGATATTTAAAGCTGCAGTGTGTAGAATTTTGTGTTTTATTTCCTAGCAGATTTTGTAGAAAGTGATTATAATATCCATAAGTACATTTCATTTAGTGCATAATAGCTGAACATTTTTTTTAATTTATTTTTTCCTTAGAAAGGGCCTCGTATATGTCCATATTTCTGCATATTTTGGACCAAGGCCTAGTGCCGCCATCTTGAAAGTGTCATAGTTGGAATGTCATCAGGTGCATTGTTTAAAATGTAGAATTGTTCTCGTCCTTGAAGGCCACTGTAGCTTCTGTTATTATTCGAAAGGGTTGGGGTTACCCAGGGAGCGTTGCATTCCAGAACTTTGTAGAACTTTCTTGATGATGTCATATTACACACTGCACCTTTAACCTTTTGTTTTAATTTTGCACCAGATCCTCGAGTCGTGGGGATTAAGAAATGTGAAATAAATAGATACAACTCGAAGTCAAGGTGCATAAAATCTCTCAGAAATAAGGAAAAATATGCTCAGCTGCTTTTGTGAATCGAAACTTTGAATAGGAACAAATATATTCATCATTCCCTCCATGACCCAGACCAGACATAATCCATTTCAATTAAATTCATAAAAGCTTTATTGGCATGCCATTTGTGGTAACAAATAGTGTTGCCAAAGCATCACAATATTACAAATACTATAACAAATAACACACATGTTACTAAATCCATGTTCAAGGACATCTCACTCTCTCAACTTTTCTTTTACACAAACCGCAGAGCCTCCTGTGAATGGAGTCAGTAAGTCACAACACCGCTGCCAAACTTTTATTGAAGAGAAATAGGCAGCCATTGCATCGCAGCACACGGACATATGCCAATGGAGCAAGCTAAACTACATGCTTTCTTGTCACCGCATTCTGGATATTCAAATATTTAACAGAGGAGATTGGGACACCATTTTCTGTGCCCAGAATAAAAAATCTTCGACAGCCAGACAAAAACACCCATCTTAAAAAGTCACATTTTGAAGAGACTAGCTCGTCAATGTATCTGCCCTTCAAAGACACTTCCAGATTTATAGTGGCTGACAAATTAAATTTCAGCATGACGGCAACTGTGTCTTTCTTCCTTGACAACACACACACACACACACACACACACACACACACACTCCTCGACAACACTGTACAGGGGGTATATAGCTGATTGTCTGCCATCTGTGTTTTTATGACAGCATCTTGGGCCGACCGTTATCTTTTTAATAATTTCTTAATTGAATCCATGGCGTTATCTCTAATACCCTAAAACATGCCTTCATGCCATTGGCCCTTCTCTCTGACAGCTAATAAATAAGCACATAGTCTTCATGCATATTTCACCCAGGAGTCCCCACTGTGTTCAATAGCCAGATAGAGGAAAAGAGAGAGAGATAGATAGAAAGAGCGAGAGATGGAGAGAGAGGGAGGGAGAGAGAGAGAGAGAGAGAGAGAAGGAGGGAGAAAAAGAGGTGGAGAGATAGAGGGAAAGAAAGAGAGAGAGGGAGGGAAAGAGAGAAAGAGAAAGAGAGATACAATAGATAGATAGATAGATAGATAGACAGACAGACAGACAGACAGACAGACAGACAGATAGATAGATAGATAGATAGATAGATAGATAGATAGATAGATAGATAGATAGATAGATAGATAGATAGATAGATAGATAGATAGAAATATAGAAAGAGGGAAAGAGAGCGAAATAGACGGTCGGGTCGGGAATGCTGAAAATGCCCAAAAGCGACTGACAGTCAGTGGGCACAAAATGGGACATAATTTGTGAATGGGGAAAATAAAGTTGGCTCCCCCCTCCTTCAATTATTCAAAAGTCCCCGAGGCCGCCGCGGTCACAAAACATTCACTGAACTCTCGCAGTGAGCATTTTTTAACTAGAAAATTCCCTAGCAAGCTGTGCAAGTTCAGAAACAAGTCGGCAAAGATTTCAGTGACACCATCCCTGCGTCCCAATCCCCATACTTCCCTTACTATTAAGTATGCCAGAAAAAGATTTAGGATGTCCCAATACATGCATGTCAATTGTAGTAGGCTGAAAATACATAAATATCCCATTAACTCCAATAGCATTTTGGAGTATTTTGTCTTTATTCTTGATATTTCTCGACATAATGAAAATAAATCTTCATTGTCTGATTTTTTTTTCTCTCCTGTGGCCCCTAACACTCTTCTGTACTTTAGTATGTAGTGTAGTAAAAAGAAAGAGTATGTGATTTGGAACGCAGGGCATGAGTGAGGAATTGATGGGACCATTGATATAGGTGAAGTCTGCAGTCATAGATACAATGTTTTCCTTTAAATAAGTAAGGGCAGTTTGCGTTTCACACCTTCTAGTTTGCTTCTATAGTTCAGTTCCTAGGATCACACCAGATGCAATAACGTATAATTCCGGAACTGCTTTTCAATTGGTCAGAATTGCCATGCAGGAAAAAACTACAGAAAGAAACTACAGGAAGTAGCATATATGCAGGCAGACTGGGAAATGCCATAGTGTATCGCTGTGGCTACGGGAGCTTGTTAAGTTCAAAAATGCAGTTGGGTCGAATTGAGTCGAATCACGGTCTCACCACAAACGGACCGCACCAGAGTTAGTTTGGAAGCTTACAGAGACCACCTCTTCAACAAGGGTCTCGGTACGATTGTTTTGGTCCGCTTTTGGTGTGAATCCAAGTAAAATTAATGTGTATAATAATAATAATAATAATAATAATAATAATAATAATAATAATAATAATAATACTACTACTACTACTACTACTACTAATAATAATAATAATAATAATAATAATAATAATAATAATAATAATAATAATACTAATACTACTACTACTAATAATAATACTACTAATAATAATAATAATAATATTATGATTAATATTATTATTATTAATAATAATAATAATAATAATAATAATAATAATAATAATAATAATAATAATAATACATTTTATTTAAAGGCGCCTTTCACAGCTCTCAAGGACACCGTACAATCAGACAAATATACAGTACAATCAATGCAGGTAAGGGTAACACATTACAATACGGTACTCTTTTTTACAAAAAAGAGTAGTTACTAGAGTAGTTACTCTTCAAAAAAGAGTAATTACTAGATTAGTTACTCTTCAGAAAAGAGTATACTGTTCCAAAAAGGGTAGTTACTGTTCCTGTCTTTTGAAGAGTTACTACTCTTTTTAAAACAGTAAGTACTCTTTGTTTGTGTACCTTATTGCAGAGTGTTACCCAGGTAAGGAACAATTGAATTAAAAAAACACTTAAAATAAAGTGGGCAATGGGCCTTAACAAACGAACTACAGCAAAAGGTGGTTACGAACCTGAGTTTTTCGAATCAATCGAAACCGACAAGGTGTGAAGCAACATTAAGATTTCTCAAGATACAGATATTTTAAAAACATATACAAATAGAGATACTTCACTTATTCAGAACTGGGCAGAAAGGTAAATCCTAAGAGATAAAGAAAAAAGCTTTTAGTGTGCTTGATGTGCTTTCAACTACCCAAACAAACTACAGCAAAGGTGGTAACGTACTTCAATTTGATTAATTTGAACCAAACAAGGTAGGTGTGAAACAGCCCTATGATTACTCAAGGTATTAACATTTCAAAACATGTAGATACTGTATGTTTATGAATATCTCATTCAAAACTGGAGAGGACAATCCTAAGAGATAAGGAAATAAGATAAGCTTTTACTGGAAATAGGAGTATGCACTGAGATACACAGAAAAGTGAATCAGCAACAACCTCCCCCAAACCAGAGTACATATGAGAGAGAGAGAGAGAGAGAGAGAGAGAGAGAATGAGAGAGAGGGGGAGAGAGAGAGAGAGAGAGAGAGAGAGAGAGAGAGAGAGAGAGAGAGAGGGAGAGAGTTAGGGAAAGAGAGAGAGACGGAGAAAGAAAGAGAGAGAGAACATGTCTGTTTATGGGGAAGAAATTACCGGGTGGTGAAGTAGAGGTCGAGAGAGATAGAGAGGGAGTTGGGGGGAGAGAGAAAGAGAGAAAGAGAGAATAGATAGAGAGAGAGAGAAAAAAAGCGAGAGAGACAGAGGAAGAGATAGAGAGAGCACTTCCTTAATGGCTCCCAGCCAATAAAGACATAAATAAACATTATAGCATTGGATGGTTTTACAGCGGGCAGGTGGTGAAAGGTTGGTTAAGTGGCACAGAAAGCTAGTAAAATGACCGCCAGTCCGGGGCCTTTAATCAGGTTTGGGTTTGGTGGAGGCTCTCAGCAGCACAGATCTGATTAGACACAGACATACCCTCCCTCTCTCCCTCCCTCTCTCTCTCTCTCTCTCTCCCTCTCCCTCCCTCCCTCCCTCCCTCCCTCTCTCTCTCTCTCTCTCTCTGACCCACTATGATGCATGGGAGGTGGGGATGGTGCTTCAACTTTTACCGCTCAACCATCACAGAGAGAAAGAAAGAGAGAGAGAGAGAGAGAGAGAGAGAGAGGGAAGGAGGGAAATAGACAGAGAAAGAGAGGCGGGGGGAGGGAGAGGGAGAGAGAGAGACACCGGGCCGACCCACTATAATAGATGGGACGTGGGGATGGGTGCTCCAACTTTCCCGCTCAACCCCCTCCCCTACCCGCCTATACCCCATCATTCTCTTTAGATGGAAAAGTGAAGAGAGAGAGAGAGAGAGAGAGAGAGAGGTAGTGAGAGGCGGGGGAGAGAGGGAAAGAGAGAGAGAGAGAGGGAGAGAGAGTAAGAAAGAAAGAGAGAGAAACAGAGGGAAAGAGAGAGAGCAAGAGAGGGGGGGAGAGAATGGGGAAGAGACCCTACCCCATCACTCTCTTTGGTACAGGGGTTGGATGGCAGCTAAGTAGCTCCCCGAAAAACACGTGGGTTTTCAAACGTTTTTGCTTAAATGCACCATATGGCCAAGGCAATCAACAGAGCTACTGAAAAAATGAAGAGACCGCTCCAAATGTTCAGTGTCTCTTGTTTTACTGTTTATAGGCATCTGTTAAGAGTAGAATGAACATTTTGGTCTAATTCTATAAACTACTGACAGCATTTCTACCAAATTCCAATACATTTTGTGTCATTAAGAGCATTTGTAGGCCCTACAAATGCTCTTAATGACACAAAATGTAGGGATAAAGATTGAAGAAAAATCCAGACTGGTCTTTTTTTCCGGAGCTTTATACTTGCAAGTAAACAGAGCAAGCCAAATGTTTTTTTGTTTTTGGCCCATTTTGCTTGGCGACTATCAAATGCATTCAACTGAACTTTTTCCTCTGTTGCTGTTTGTCCTAACACATATTTGGAGCTAAAAAGTTGAAATCCGGTAACTATACAAAAAGGTCAATAGTTGCAGTGAGATATTTTTTTTTTTGAGATACAGAGGAAATAGGGAGTTCTATTATAATAAACAAGCGGATACGGATAATTTGATTACTCATCTCTAAAAGACAGAAAAATGGAGTCTTATATTTACAGAATAGCTGTCGGAGAGAGAAGGCGTGATAGTGCAGGAACAGCCAAAAACTACATCAGGCCCAAAGAAGTGCTTACATGATTTCACAATAACGAATAGAGGGTTATGCAATTGGGGCATATCTAGTTTTGACTTCCTTCACTCCAACTGTACTTTAAATTAAACATTTCCAGCAGAAAGCGGTAGTGGTTTTTACTACGCCAGCTGTTGTTCCTGGGTGAGCGTATACCCATGACAAAGGCATTAAGAAAAACTATATAAAAATAGCATTCTTTGCACTGATGGTCTCGTTTGCTGTCACATGCAATTTATGATCATCAGAGGAAAAATGAGACTGTTTCAGAAATATTTCAAAGTTCCTCGTAGCTACTTTAACAAGACAAATAAGTCATCACAGACCAGAATATGTGTGATTATCAGATTAGTTAGAAGTTATTGGTGTGGCTTGTTTGGCAGCATTCTTCACTACAATCCTCAACCCAAACGAGAGACTGTCTTTCTGCGATACGGTGCTCATCCCCTGCTAACACACACACACACACACACACACACACACACACACACACACACACACACACACACACACACACACAGCACACCCCCCCCCCCCAGAGCCCACACACACACACACACACACACACACAGAGTTCCGGTCACTTGTTGCAGTTGAAATCGTCTTGCATTTTGAATACAATGACAAAAAAGGCTTCCTATCTTATCTTATTATGATTTGGAAAATAATGCTGCCAGACTATCCTGCCAAATATGACACTGTAAAGAAAAAAAAATCATCATCATCATCATCATCTTCTTCAACCGCTTATCCGAAATCGGGTCGCTGGGGCAGCAGCTTGAGCAGGGAACCCCAAACTTCTCTTTCCCGGGCCACTTCAACCAGCTCTGACTGGGGGATCCCGAGGCGTTCCCAGGCCAGCGTGGAAATATAATCTCTCCACCTAGTCCTGGGTCTTCCCCGAGGCCTCCTCCCAGATGGACGCTCCTGGAACACCTCCCTAGGGAGGCGCCCTGGGGGCATCCTTACCAGATGCCCGAACCACCTCAACTGGCTCCTTTCAACGCAAAGGAGTAGCGGCTCTGCCCCGAGTTCCTCACGAATGACTGAGCTTCTCACCCTATCTCTAAGGGAGACGCCAGCCACCCTCCTGAGAAAGCCCATTTCGGCCACTTGTACCCGCGACCTCGTTCTTTCGGTCATTACCCAGCCTTCATGACCATAGGTGAGGGTAGGAACAAAGATCGCCCGGTAGATCGAAAGCTTTGCCTTATGACTCAGCTCTCTTTTCGTCACAACAGTGCGGTAAAGCGAGTGCAAAACCGCCCCTGCTGCTCCGATTCTACGGCCAATCTCACGCTCCATTGTTCCCTCACTCGCAAACAAGACCCCGAGGTACTTGAACTCCTTCACTTGGGGTAAGGACTCATTCCCTACCTGTAGTAGACAATCCATCGGTTTCCTGCTGAGCACCATGGCCTCCGATTTAGAGGTGCTGATCCTCATCCCAACCGCTTCACACTCGGCTGCAAACCGATCCAATGAGAGCTGAAGGTCACAGGCCGATGATGCCATCAGAACCACATCATCCGCAAACAGCAGAGATGAGATCTTCAGACCACCAAACTGCAACCCCTCCCCACCACGACTACGCCTTGATATCCTGTCCATAAATATCACAAACAGGATTGGTGATAAAGCGCAGCCCTGGCGGAGGCCAACCCCCACCGGAAACAGGTCTGACTTACTACCGAGAACCCGTACACAGCTCTCGCTTTGAGCGTACAGAGATTGGATGGCCCTGAGAAGAGCCACCCTCACCCCATACTCCCGCAGCACCCCCCACAGTATCTCCCGGGGAACCCGGTCATAAGCCTTCTCCAGATCTACAAAACACATGTTTCATTTTTTTTCATTTAACTTTTATTTATCCTCGAGAGACCAATTGTAGACATGTAGACTGGATGAGCAAACTCCCAAGCTCCCTCTAGGATCCTTGCGAGAGTGAAGAGCTGGTCCGTTGTTCCACGGCCAGGACGGAATCCGCATTGTTCCTCTTCAATCTGAGGTTCGACTATCGGCCGAACCCTCCTCTCCAGCACCTTGGAGTAGACTTTGCCGGGAAGGCTGAGAAGTGTGATACCCCGGTAGTTGGAACACACTCTCTGGTCCCCCTTTTTAAAAATAGGAACCACCACCCCGGTCTGCCACTCCTTCGGCACTGTACCCGACTTCCACGCAATGTTGAAGAGGCGTGTCATCCAAGACAGCCCCTCCACACCCATTGCTTTCAGCATTTCTGGACGGATCTCATCAACCCCCGGGGCTTTGCCACTGTGGAGTTGTTTGACTACCTCAGTGACTTCCACCAGGGAAATTGACGATGATCCCCCATCAGCCTCCAGCTCTGCCTCCAACATAGAGGGCGTGTTAGTCGGATTCAGGAGTTCCTCAAAGTGCTCTTTCCACCGACCGACTACCTCCTCAGTTGAGGTCAACAGCGTCCCATCCTTACTGTACACAGCTTGGATAGTTCCCCGCTTCCCCCTCCTGAGGTGCCGGACGGTCTTCCAGAAACACTTTGGTGCCGACCGAAAGTCCTTCTCCATGGTTTGCCTCTGACACGGCAGAAGCTGCAGCCCTTCGGGCCTGTCGGTACCTTGCAACTGCCTCAGGAGTCCCCCGAGATAACATATCCCGGAAGCACTCCTTCTTCAGTCGGACGGCTTCCCTGACCACCGAGGTCCACCACGGCGTTCGAGGGTTACCGCCCCTTGAGGCACCTAAGACCTTGAGACCACAGCTGCCTGCCGCGGCTTCAGCAATGGAAGTTTTGAACATCGACCACTCGGGTTCAATGCCCCCAACCTCCACAGGGATGCTAGAAAAGCTCTGCAGGAGGTGCGAATTAAAGATCTCTTGAACAGGGGCCTCCGCTAGACGTTCCCAGTTCACCCGCACTACCCGTTTGGGCTTACCAGGTCTGTCCAGAGTCTTCCCCCACCCTTTGACCCAACTCACAACCAGATGGTGATCAGTTGACAGCTCTGCCCCTCTCTTCACCCGAGTGTCCGAAACATGCGGCCTCAGATCAGATGATACGATCACAAAATCGATCATCGACCTTCGGCCTAGGGCGCTCTGGTACCATGTACACTTATGAGCATCCTTATGTTCGAACATGGTGTTTGTTATAGACAAACCATGACCAGCACAGAAGTCTAACAACAAACGACCACTCGGGTTCAGATCAGGGAGGCCGTTCCTCCCAATCACGCCTTTCCAGGTGTCTCCATCATTGCCCACGTGCGCGTTAAAGTCTCCCAGCAGAACTATGGAGTCCCCTACCGGAGCCCCATGCAGGACTCCGATCAGGGTCTCCAAGAAGGCCGAATACTCCGAACTGCTGTTTGGTGCATACGCACAAACAACAGTCAGAGTCTTCCCCCCCACAACCCGGAGGCGTAGGGAGGCGACCCTCTCGTCCACCGGGGTAAACTCCAACGTAGTAGCGCCCAGCCGGGGGCTCGTGGGCACGGGGGCACACCGGCCCGGCGCCTCACACCTTGGGCAACTCCAGAGAAGAATAGAGTCCAACCCCTGTCCAGAAGTACGGTTCCAGAGCCAAGACTGTGCGTGGAGGTAAGCCCCACCAGATCTAATTGGTAGCGCTCCACCTCCCGTACCAGTTCCGGCTCCTTCCCCCACAGCGAGGTGACGTTCCACGTCCCCAAAACCAGCCTCTGCCGCCCGGGTCTGGTCCATCGTGGTCCCCGCCCTTCACTGCCACCCTTTAGGCAGCGCACCCGACCCCAGTGGTTCCTCTGACGAGTGGTGGGCCCATCAGTTGTAGAGGGAGTTTGTGCCACGTAGCTTCTTCGGGCTGTGCCCGGCCGGGCCCCGTGGCAGACCCGGCCAACAAACGCTCGCAGGCGGGCCCCCTTTCTGGGCCTGGCTCCAGACGGGGGCCCCGGGCTTCCTCCGGGCTTCCTCCGGGCAGGGTCACACTTCCTCTATCTCATTTTTTCATGAGGTCTTTTTGAACCATTCTTAGTCGGGCCCCTCACCTCAAAAAAAAATCGCAAAAAAAAAACCCTGCTGTACTAAGTTTAATTCCTTCCGTCAGTACTCAAACCTGCATGCCAATCTCACATAAACATATTCGACAGGGTACCAGCACACTGTTCAGAGGCTGCCTCTCACATTAAATGTTTTGTAAGATCTCTGAAGAGGCAGCGATGGTGGACTAGCTTTGTGTCTGTCAGCCTCCCCTTGTTGCCCCTTGGCAGCTGTTTTCCATTAGCCTGATATTAGCCTTCATGCAATTAAAGTGTGTACACCCACGCAACCACGCTAGGAGGGAAGCTGGCGTGATGTCTATAGCTGCTTTACACACACATCCTAACATCCTGACAGCCACACACACACACACACACACACACACACACACACACACTCACACACACACACACACACACACACACACACACACACACACACACACACACACACACACACACACACACACACACACACTCACACTCACACACACACACACACACACACACACACACACAAATCTTGACTTCTGGTCAGTTCAATCTCAAGTCAACACATCTGGGGAAATAGTTCTTGTCGTCTTTGCTTCCGTTCCGTGATGCTGTGATGCCTACATTGGCTGCTGAACACATTCATCACTGTCACAAGTGGGTGATGCCGCTTAAAATTGTGTGTGTGTGTGTGTGTGTGTGTGTGTGTGTGTGTGTGTGTGTGTGTGTGTGTGTGTGTGTGTGTGTGTGTGTGGTTGTGTGTGTGTGTGTGTGTGTGTAAAATCTTTCATTTTAGAAGTGAATTTATTAAGCAAACCTATTACCTAACATTTAATCTACATTGAAATGTGTTATGTTGAGGAATGGTGAAAACGTATGTGGTGGTTTGTAAATAAAGATCACGAAAGGAATCGGTTAATTTGCTTAAAACCAATTGGACTTAGTTGAAGTACATTTGAGGCACTTTAACGTGTAAGTACCAATACAACCAACTAAAATGACTCCACATGTAACTCAACCTTTTATATAGAAACACTTATTAATGTTTCAATTTTAATCCATTTTAAATCAAGCATGTGATTTATGTGAATATAGCTGAACATATTGAGGTCACATACCAGTTTGTGGTACAGTATGATCTGAGAGATATCGGAGCCAACAGAAATGTTTGCATATCTTCCATGATTATGAAATTGATGAGAGCATTCTCCGCAGTCCCTGCTCATGAATCAAACATAACAAATGCTAAAAATGTGAAATTGGATGCTTATTTTATTATGTACGACTGTGGCTCAGTTGGTAGAGTGGGTTGGCCAATGATCAAAGGGTTGGAGGTTTGATCCCCGCCCTCCCACCTGTGTCATAGTTGTTGTGTCCTTGGGCAAGACACTTAACCCACCTTGCCTTGTGTGAATGTCGATAGTTAGCCTGCTATCGGTGTATGAATGTGTGTGTGAATGGTAACGTAGGAAAGGAAAACAGGTCTCCCTTGCAAAAGAGTCTTCGGACTCAATGGGATTTACCTGTATAAATAAAGGTTAAAAAAAAAAAAAAAATTAATCATGTTGAAGGCAAGGCAAATACATTTATATAGCAGCACAATTCAGACACAAGACTTTTCAAAATTCAAAGTGCTTGAAACCCAATGTTTTTTTTTTTTTTTTTTTGTGTGATTATCTTGTCAGGATCTAAGGTGTAGCAAAGAAAACGTTGAACACGATCTATCATTAGATTGGCAAACAGAACATTGAGGGTTTGAACATGTCTAGAATTATCCATTATCGCTCTAGACACAAAAGACTTAGAGCCTGGACCGTAATGTGTTTGAGGGAAAAGGGCCGGATTCAATTTCAGTTGAAGGCGCAAACAAATTTCAGTGAGTGAGTCACACTAAGGAAACCCATAGAGGACAAACCAGTTTAGGCTCACCCTGCGCTCCAAATCACATCCTCTTTCTTTTCACTACACTGCATACTAACTAAAGTACAGAAGAGTTTTAGGGCCACAGGAGAGAGAGAAAAAACAATCAGTTAAGGAAGATTTTTATTTTCATTATGTCGAGACATGTCAAGAATAAAGACGAATACTCCAAAAATGCTATTGGACTTAGTGGGGCAATTATGTATTTCCAGCATACTACAATTGATGTACATGTATTGGGGACATCGTAAATCTTTTTCTGGCATACTAAATAGTAGGGAAGTATGGGTATTGGAACGCAGGGTTTAGATAGACAGACTGCCTCTTAAAAATACACTGGCACTGGCTTGTAGCGTTCACACATTTAACGAGTGGGGGGGATCATACTGATTGGATAATAATTAACACCGAAGCACATGTGATAAAAATCATTGGCAGGACCTACTGTACTGTTGTTTACTATATGTCATTCGATTCTATATTTACAGCATCTGTTAGGGCTAGGACAATGCTGTTTAAAGCTTGCATTTAACCTCCTACGGGGATTTTCTAAATGTTTATGAGACAGTCTCACTTTTCCTCTGATGATCCTACATGACCTGTAACAGCAAACGAGACCATCAGCGAAAACAATGCTTTTTTTTTTCATATAGGCTAGTTATTATTAATGCCTTTGCTTGGGTGTGAATCCACGGCAACTCAGACCAAACGATAGACAGCAGTCATATCGGAAAAGCCTGTGTTTATGAACGCTACTAAATCACAGTTTACTTTGCTTCACCATGGTCATATTTCCATTATTAATCTGACAGTCACAATTATCACATACAGTTTATATACTCTCTCTTACACTCGCTTCCTAAGCAAATGCACGCGCCGCCGGCACTTGCTAGCAAAGATCTTTAGGACAGCAGGTGGTGGTGTCGTACAAACACTACCACACTGTATGTCCAACGGTGGCGCTACAGTCAACAACAAGAAAAAGTTCCTCGTAGCTACTTTAAATAGAGAAGAAGAAAAAGCTCTCTGTTGTCATTGAAAACGATATATAACGATATATATATGCACAGTATGTAGACGAAAAAAATAATATATATATATACACGTATATATATATATATATATATATATATATATATATATATATATATATATATATACAGTATCTCACAAAAGTGAGTACACCCCTCACATTTCTTCACATTTTTCTTTATATCTTTCCATGGGACAACACTGAAGAAAAGACACTTAGATACAATGTAAATTAGTCAGTGTACAGCTTGTATAACAGTGTAAATTTACTGTCCCCTCAAAATAACTCGACACACAGCCATTAATGTCTAAACTGCTGGCAACGAAAGTGAGTACACCCCTTAGAAAAAATTTACAAATCGGGCCCAAAGTGTAAATATTTTGTGTGGCCACCATTATTTTCTATCACTGCCTTAACCCTCTTGGGCATGTAGTTCACTAGAGCTTCACAGGTTGCAACTGGAACCCTCTTCCACCCATTTATGACAGCATCACAGAGCTGGTGGATATTAGAGACCTTGCGCTCCTCCAACTTCTGTTTGAGGATGCCCCAAAGATGCTCAATAGGGTTTAGGTCTGAAGACATGCTTGGCCAGGCCATAACCTTTACCCTCAGCTTTTTTAGCAAGCCACTGGTCGTCTTGGAGGTGTGTTTGCGGTCGTTATCATGTTGCAATACCACCCTGCGGCCCAGTTTACGAAGGTTGAGTGCACGTGGTCAGCGTCGTACACAGAGGTTGGCTTTGGAAAATAGACGTATGAGTGCTGCCAGCATTGCTGAAAGGCTTGAAGGGGTGGGGGGTCAACCTGTCAGTGCTCAGACCATACGCCGCACTCTGCATCATACTGGTCTGCATGGCTGTCGTCCCAGAAGGAAGCCTATTCTAAAGATGATGCACAAGAAACCCCACAAAAAGTTTGCTGAAGACAAACAGACTACGGACATGGATTACTGCAACCATGTCCTGTGGTCTGATGAGACCAAGATACATTTATTTGGTTCAGATGGTGTTAAGAGTGTGGAGCGGCTACCAGGTGAGGAGTACAAAGACAAGTGTGTCTTGCCTAGAGTCAAGCATGGTGGTTGGAGTGTCATGGTCTGGGGCTGCATGAGTGCTGCCAGCACTGGGGATCTACAGTTCATTGAATTCTAACATGTACTGTGACATACTGAAGCAGAGCATGATCCCTTCCTTCATAAACTGGGCCGCAGGGCAGTACTGCAACATGATAATGACCCCAAACACACCTACGAACGACCACTGGCTTGCTAAAGAAGCTGAGGGTAAAGGTTATGGACTGGCCAAGCATGTCTCCAGTCTTAAACCCTATTGAGCATCTTTTGGGCATCCTCAAACGGGAGATGGAGGAGCGCAAGGACTCTAATATCCACCAGCTCCTTGATGTCGTCATGAATGGGTAGAAGAGGGTTCCAGTTGCAACCTGTGAAGCTCTAGTGAACTGCATGCCCAAGAGGGTTAAGGCAGTGATAGAAAATAATGATGGCAAAACAAAATATTGACACTTTGGGCCCAATTTGGAAATTTTTTCTTAGGGGTGTACTCACTTTTGTTGCCAGCAGTTTAGACATTAATGGCTGTGTGTCGAGTTATTTTGAGGGGACAGTAAATTTACACTGTTATACAAGCTGTACACTGACTACTTGACATTGTATAAAAGTGTCATTTATTCAGTGTTGTCGCATGAAAAGATATAATGAAATATTTGAAGAAATGTTAGGGGTGTACTCACTTTTGTGAGATACTGTATATATACATATACATATATATTATTTTTTTCGTCTACATACTGTGCATGACCAAAATATTTAAGTACAGTAATATCACATGAGAGGGAGTATTTTGTCGCTCTGTATCAGCGCTGCTGTGATTCGGTCGTAGCTACGAGGCCGCAGGCAGCGCTGATACAATAGATAATGAATGCAGTTACATAATAAAAAGTCTATCAGACTAGGATGGTAGCCTTTAGTTTCTGTAACTGACCCTAACTCTAACTCTTAACTCTATCCCTAAACTTTTTTCCCATTAAGACACTGAGGGATTTGGGACAGTCTGCTGCACTGACTGATCACTGTCACAATCTATCAATCTCAACTGTGTTTTCGGTGACCACTGGCTTGTCCCATTGCCTTTCCTTCAGTTTGAAAAAAAACATACTGACTCTAGTGTGGACCAAATAGTGCCAGGGCTATAATACCCAATCTTACCTTCAAAACAAACCATTAGTCTTGTTTAGTTTAGTTTAGTTTTATTTGTGCAGATAAACAAGATTCAAATGTCAAAAAGATGCATATAGACATATTTACATAAATGCATGGGTGGGACAAAATAAACCCAGAAGGGCCTATAAAGGATGCCCACTTAACATTAAAATACATATACATACATATAACATACACTACATTACAGGCATTTGACTTTGTATCTCTGCAAAAATGTCCCCTTTTTTTACGTGTTAATAAATACAGCATTCCTTTTTGAATCGATTAAAAAGCGGCAGTTTCCATTTCTCTATCATTACCATCATACCATCCACTGTAAATATCAATGTCAGCTATCATTTCAGATTTCTAAGATGATGGAGTGAGTTTCATCCCCGTAGATTTCCGTCTGGAGGATCCCAGTGGGGGGGGGGGGCGATCATACGCAAATTACATTCCGTGATGAGATTCATGATAGCCAACTTTGCATATCCGCTACCGGTCTTATTACTTGCACTTAAGAGCCATAGCACTCTGTTGTGAAGCCCAGGTTTATGTTGCTTGAATTCCTGTTCATTAAAGCTATAGTGCGTAACTTTTGCATATAAAAATGAATGTCGGTTACATTCGAGCCGTCGCCAAACGAGTTGACACAAAGTTGATTAAGCCTTTTATCAGCTCCACAGAACTCTCTCTGTGTTTCTCAGTATGGCAGCATTTACAAAACTGATGTCCCCCTCACCCTCTGACACTGGTGCAGGAGCTCAGAAAAATCCCCAAGAAGAGCCCAAGAAATGTTTCAGTTGTTGATTCTACTGCTAAGAAAAAACCTGGACGTACAGCAGAAGGTATAAAAATCCATGTGCAATCATCGAAGGCTTTACCTCATGTAGATGCACCGACATGTAGATGTGTGTAGCTTTGAGGGCCCTTTATCATCCCAAAAGCTAGTCCTATCATTTGTTCTTGGAGCCAATAGCGGAAAAAAATAATAATAATTTAAGACTTGAACAATGTACTACAGAAAAATTATTGTTTTAATGTAATTAATCCACTGGCAAAGTTTCATGATGATGTATCAGTTGAACCCTATTGACCTGTCAATAGCAACCCAGAGTTCTTACAATTTCTATCATTACCAGGGTCGGTGGTTCGATCCCCCGTCTCCCCGCCACATGTCTAAGTGTCCTTGGGCAAAGAGACATTGAACCCCGAATTGCTCCCGATAGTTAGCTTGCACCCTGCGTAGTAGCTGCTGCTGCTGCTATCGGTGTATGAATGTGTGTGTGTGATTGGGTGAATGTGTACAAAACAATGGAAAGCACTTTGAGTCTGTGAAAAACCAGGGAGAAGCGCTATATAAGTGGACTCCATTTTACCATTTCAACATTTCATTTAATTACAGACTTCTCCCCACAGCTGAGTGGAATTCATTACTGAAATCATAAAAATCTAAATGTGGAGGCCAGTGAAAATGAGACTACCGTCAGCTAATTTTGTTTAAGCTGTCCTCTGGGGTGTTTGGAGTCATTCTCAGTGTTCATCATGAGTGTGTGTGTGTGTGTGTGTGTGTGTGTGTGTGTGTGTGTGTGTGTGTGTGTGTGTGTGTGTGTGTGTGTGTGTGTGTGTGTGTGTGTGTGTGTGTGTGTGTGTGTGTGTGTGTGTGTGTGTGTGTGTGTGTGTGTGCGTGCGTGAAGCTTTTGGGGCCCTATATCATCCCAAAAGCTAGTGGGGAAAAGCTAGTCCTATCACTTTGTTCTTGGAGCCAAGCGGCGGAGAGAAAAAAAAAAATTTAAGACTTGAATCATCTGCTTGTCTTCATTAGCAGTGGAAAAGGGAGGGCAGCTTATATCCCGTTTCAAGTGTGTGTGTGTGTGTGTGTGTGTGTGTGTGTGTGTGTGTGTGTGTGTGTGTGTGTGTGTGTGTGAGAGAGAGAGAGAGTCTTATATCCCATTTCAAGTGTGATTTAAGCATTTAAGCAAAGCCCACTGACATGCACTGTATATGTCCACTCAAACGGAACCGCAAAGAAACTTCAAACAGGGGGCCTTGAGTGTGTTTGCGTGTGTGTGTGTGTGTGTGTGTGTGTGTGTGTGTGTGTGTGTGTGTGTGTGTGTGTGTGTGTGTGTGTGTGTGTGCGTGTGTGTGTAGATGGATCTCATAATCCTACCACTTCTTCTTTGGTGTAGACATTATAATGATTGAAAGCATGGGGCGGATTTGCACCAGTTAAAATGAATGCAGTTCTGTTTAAGCAATAGATCATTCTTTTAACATTCAGCATTGTGATGGATAGACGGTATTATTGTTGGCAAAGAGCTTGTAAGCCCCTACGTGTGTGTGTGTGTGTGTGTGTGTGTGTGTGTGTGTGTGTGTGTGTGTGTGTGTGTGTGTGTGTGCCCCCACATCGGTTGATTTATGAAACAATCGTTCACACTATGATCTCAGAGATTAGTTTTCTAAATAACCTCATTTTAACCTACCGAGCCAGCACTTAAAAAGCTATCAGACTTTTTTTTTAGTTTTTGCCGTCCACCTATAATATATAAACTCCCCTGGACTCTGTTTAAAATCAGTAAATTAAATTGTGTTTAAGTATTATTCTCATGGGGATATTTTTGCCAATCACTAACTCACTGGAGTTCTCTATTCCCCTGTTTATTTTCTTCCTTATTAGTTAATCTAGAGTTTTTTTTTCTGTGTGTGTGTGTTGCTTTTTCAGCGTGTGATGCACATTAAGGAGAAAACACATTTTCAACGGTCAGTAAGCAGCGAACATTTGGATTAGTTAGTTTTACAATGCTTGAGCTTAACCGCATATGACAAATGGGAAAGCTTTAACCAGCTTTTAATCCCCTCCGCTCCACACCGGGCATTCACAGACATCCACACAAGCAAAATACTCCCTCAGCTACAAGTTTCAACACATCCAAGGTGGTAACAAATATATTAGAAAGGTATGGTGGTCTGCTTTGTTAATTATTACTTAAAGCTATAGTGCGTAATTTATGTCGCCCCCATGAGGAATCTTGAGTCATTTCTCATGTGATATCCAACTAACTATACTTACATTTAGGGGGCGCCCTTAGCTCAGTTGGTAGGGCGTCCCCCCATGGGCCTCGGCCAGCAGCAGACCCGGGTTCGATTCCAGCCCGCGGTCGTTCTCTGCATGTCACTCCCCTCTCTACCCCATTTCAACTCTGTCTCTACACTATCAATAAAGCATAACAAAATGTATCTCTTTAAAAAAAATCTGAACATTTTTAATTTAATTTCAAAACATATTAGAGTCCAAAGATTTTTATCTTATCAGATACATTTGCTTAATCTACGATGCAATTTTCTGGTTGCCAAAACGATTTTTTTAATATATTTCAAGCTACACCATCCATTGATCTTCCATACACTTTGTAACTGATGTTTACGTACCCCCTCTCTGTCTTGCGAGGAACATAAAAAAAGGCACCCAAAGCCCATAACTAACTCTTTCTATTTATCTAT
>CM049407.1:4562500-4565000 GCA_026929865.2 Hyperoplus lanceolatus
CTGGTTTACCATGGACATCCCTTATACTGTATAAATGTTTATACAGCAGTTGGTTCTGAGCGAGTGATCTGATTGGACGAGAGACCTTCTGAGCGTTCTGAAGGAGTGCTGATATTAGCGAACAACATCACTCGGACTGTTCACCAAACTGTAGACCAACTGTCAAAATCACTCCGCGGCTCACTGATGAGCCGGAGCTTCACTTGTGTGTTATCTGTGTGTGTGTGTGTGTGTGTGTGACTCCGGTTGACTGTGGCGAGTCTCTCCCCTGTGAGAGGGCATCGCTGCCACACACAGACACAGACGGAGACAGTGTGCGGTAGTCGCTCACACTCACGTTACTGAAGACAGCAATAGTGTGTGGAGATAAACTCAGGCTGCTGAATAATACGAGCGCTGCATAGCTTTAGCCTAGCCTAGCTTTCCCACCTCATTGTATAACGTTACTTCCCCAGGGCCGAAATACACTCTGGGAAATGAAGCGTGGGGGGTTTGGATTGGGCAGCGGACCTTATTACCAACTAGATTAAGATCCGCCGTTCCGTTTCTTTGGTGATTTTTACGGGACATCGGGCCGCCGTGGTTAATGTTACCAGAGTAAACAAAGCAAGACGAGCTCACTCGCGTAAAGTTGTTGCATAGCAACGCGCTCCGCTCTGACTGCTGTTGTCGAACTATTTGTGTTGGCGGAAGCAAATACATTCTTAAATGATTAAAGATCACATTTTAAAGTTAACTTGTGAATTTCAGTTGTAAAACTGCTGTATAAAAGCAATAGCACACTCGAGGTCGCATGTTGTCGGTCTATATCAGCACTGCTGTGTTTCTCTCCGGCACTCGGCCTGCGGCCTCGTGCCTACGACCGAATCACAGCAGTGCTGATATAGACCGACAACATGCTCCCTCTCGTGTGCTATTGCTTAAATATCATACATTGTATGTTTTTTTTTGTGTTATCCCAGTTAAGTTTATTTTTAATTTTGTATCATTTAATATTACTTTTAATAGTTCCGGGACGTTGGAGCAATAACCTGGTGTTTTGACACTGCAGTCTGCACTGTGAATTTGAAATAATGTTCAGTTTTTGAATAAAGATGCGGCATTTACAAATGTTTCTTTTTTTTATCCGATTCATCGATTAATCGAAAAAATAATCGACCGATTCATCGATTATTGAAATAATCGTTAGTTGCAGCCCTACTCTCCATACATTTCAATGCAACGTGTGCCTTTGTTTTTGCCACCCAGCCACTCATTCTAAGTTTAAAGTGGTTGCTTGTTTATAGCCCGTCTCATAGTCTGACTACCCATAAATCTTTCCCAGTTTCACTCGTTGACATGTTTCCAAGTCTTAGTAATTACTTAATGGTATATACACTATAGACCCAAGATGCATAAAGCCAGACCTTACTTCAGAATCAGAATCATATTCAAGCAGCAACAACCACATTTAACATTCACACACACACACACACACACACACACACACACACACACACACACACACACACACACACACACACACACACACACACACACACACACACACACACACACACGCACACTTAATCGTTAAAAACCTTAATCAATTTTGCCCGTAGAGATTTTAAACCATATGTATGTATTAGCTTTCATTACTCTTTCAGCTGGATCGATTCAATGCACAATCGACACGTCAATAGCTTAATGCTAACGGTAATGCGATATCCTGCATGCTGTCATATACAGCTCCGTAAAAAAAATTAGAGACCAGTCTGTATTTTTCTTAAATCTTCATCTCTACATAACTTAGTGAAAAATGCTCTTAATGACAAACATTTATTGGAATTTGGTAGAAATGTTGCCAGTAGTTTATATTATAAAACCAAAATGTTCATTCTACTCAAACATATGCCTATGAATAGTAAAACGAGAGACACTGAACATTTGGAGTGGTCTCTTCATTTTTTTTTCCAGAGCTGTATGGTCTTTCAATGGTTAAAATCAAAGCAATAATGTTGAACAATGCTAGGACATTACTATCCCAAAAGAGAGGGAAGCTTTGTATTAATGATATTGTATCAGTAACTCAGCCAGGCTCTGCTTACTGTCTGTCTGCATCGAGATAAAATGACAACTCCACTCCATTTGTTTTTAATATCACAGGCCACACTACGTTAAAGGAATACTTCACCCATACGGATCCGGCGTTCTATCATTATACAATCACTATTATAATATAATGAATGAGGTTTTTCTTCCCTCAGTCTTCCCTTGGCCCAGCTGTCCTGTTAATCCTAACCCTTACTGTGATGTCACAAGAAGGAAACTGTAGGGTTAGACAGTGAGACCATAAAACACTCTTTCTGCCTTTTCTCAGGCTAGGATGAACCAATTTAATTTGTTTTTGCACATTTATACTAAATAGGATCTCAGAGTTCAATACACCTTCATATTACCACTGGTGAAGTAGCTCTTTAATAACAACACAGTTATTGCCAGCCGACTGTATGGATTTTTT
>CM049407.1:4567500-4572500 GCA_026929865.2 Hyperoplus lanceolatus
TGTCTGTCTGTCTGTGTGTCTGTCTGTCTGTGTGTCTGTCTGTCTGTCTGTCTGTCTGTCTGTCTGTCTGTCTGTCTGTGTGTGTGTATAGTGTTAAGCGTGGGGGTTTGGGGTTGACTTCATGCAGCAATGATTCTCTACCAATTTACCATGTGCTTTACAGCTCCGACTGTCACTTGGTCAGTCATGCACATATGGAATACATCTCCGTGTATTACTCAGACAGGCACACACACACACACACACACACACACACACACACACACACACACACGTAACCACAAATTTACTCTGTACTGTAGTCACTGAAACGTGGTCCCAATGTTGAATATATAGTTTGATTTATTACAAAAGGGCCTTGTTTTTACCATTACTTTTAACAGTTGTGATGTATGCACCATAGTAATCTTGAATCAGGGAACACAGCCATATTGCTACAAAGGCCAGACAAGCTGTGAACAACCCAACAGATTTAGACAAAACACTTTTGGTAGAAGTTACAGTTAAAAAAAAAAAATTGAGGCCGCAGAAAAATACTGGTCATACTTTTTTGTCTACATAGGGAAAAATGTGCCTATAAACTCTTGGGTGATGACATATTGGGTATATTTATTTTAACATTAGTATTTTGCATTCTAATCCAAATGAAGAGGGGGTTGTCTGACCAATATGACAGGGTCTACTAAAGATTGGGAACCTTTCCTTTTACAGTTGAAAGCCAGAGACCTCAACCATATTGACAAATTATCAGAGCAGACTTAAGCATCCTTCCATTATGGAACCTTGCCCCTTTTTGACCATTCTGGATTTATTGTTGGAGCCACGGACTGTTTGAGTGATACACTATTCATGGGGCATTGCATTTCTCAAGCTTTTCTATTTGCCCACCTATGCAGGCCAGACAGATAACTGGTATTTAGCACAGAATTGTTGGAGTTTTTTGAAAAGGAAAAAGAGTTGCACAAATAATGTACAGTTCTGGAAAAAATTAAGAGACCACTCCAAATGTTCAGTGTCTCTCGTTTTACTATTTCTAGGCATATGTTTGAGTAGAATGCGCATTTTGGTTTTATAATATAAACTACTGACAACATTTCTACCCAATTCCCACCAACATTGTTTGTCATTAAGAGCATTTCCATTAAGTTATGTAGAGATGAAGATTGAAGAAAAATCCAGACTGGTCTCTAAATTTTTTCCAGAGCTGTAATTGGGTGGAAAAATACAAGGTAAAAAGGGATGTCTGTTTTTTTTTTTTTTTTTTGCTACTTTGGAAGCCCTTGGAAAGTCATTGGTTTCTTCCTAACCTCTGTCTAGACTGATTAACCATTCTAGAGTGTCATCATGGATATATGCCTTTAGCAGACAGGGTCTAATTGGGATTTTTAAAAGGAATACTTCACCCATACCAAAACCGGCGTTCTATCATTATAAAATCGCTATCATAATATAATGAATGAGGTTTTTCTTTTCCCTCAAACTTCCCTCAGTCTCCCCTTGGCCCAGCTGTCCTGTTAATCCTAACCCTACATTTTTACTAGTGTAATGTCACACTAGTATGAACCGATTTCTAAAAATGTTTGCACATTTATACTACATAGGATCTCAGAGTTCAATACACCTTCATATTCCCACCGGTGAAGTAGGTCTTTAACATACTGCTGTGGTGGATATTTGAAGATGTGTTCACTTGATTAAAAAAAAACTGTTTACTGTTCAGTGGCTCATTCCTGACAAACTGAATCACTGGTTACCATCTGGAAAAATCTTTTTAGGGGGAACCAGAAATATTTTTAGCTTTCGATGCACGGGGGAGTTTGCTGCCTACTGAATAATTCATGCTAGAAATCGGTGCCTTCACACTGTGTGTGTTATCTTAAACTGTTTCGCTAAGAGATAGATTCATTTTGTTAGGGCTCGAAACTTCTGAAAGGAGAGAGTATTGTGTTAGAGAAGACTCCCCCCAAAGGCAGGCTTTTCAAAGTCTTCACCCCCCCCCCCCCCTTTTTCTTGAAAGCTTTATGAAACAATAACAAATCAAAGGCGCCCCCAAAACGAGAACAGAAATTCCCATGGCTAATAGCACTTGTTGTCACACTTAACCTCGTTGTACTGACACATTTTTTTCCACCAACAGAGCATTGTCTAACTCACCAGAAAGTGAAATGCTTCCCATGCTTCTCGACAATTCTCTCAATCACTGTTGTCTCAAGTTGGCATAGAGAGTGAAGAGGTGGCCATTTAAAATCTCCCTATGAGGCTAGAGTGTTAGGGGGTTATTGGGAGGTCAATGTAGGAGTCTGCAGTGTTGCAAGGGCGCTCAGCAATCTCTGGGAAAAAATGCAGTTTGGTCATTTATGTGTATGTGTGTGTGTCTGTGGGTGTGTGTGTGTGTGTGTGTGTGTGTGTGTGTGTGTGTGTGTGTGTGTGTGTGTGTGTGTGTGCGTGCCTCAGTTTGGTCATTTAGGTCATTTCAGAAGGCGATACAATGAACATTCAAGATTTTAGAAAGAAAAAATGTGCTTAATTGACCAAACCCCCATGATTCTGTTACTAGTCTGACATTAGTTCTGGAATATGTGGTTGTCAAGCTAGCTGTCAGGATTCTAACTGTTACAACATGTGTCGTTATGGTAGTTTCAGAGTTGGAAAAAGTAAGTGGATCAGTTTACCCCCCTTGATTTCTCTGGTCTGTCTCAGTTTACCCCTAAGCATGGGGTAAAGTGAGACACAAGACAACTTTTTTTTTTTTAAACAATCATATTTTCACTGCCATTCGTCCTGAATACATTCTGATCATTTCCATGAGATCATCCCAGCGTTCCGAATCGCATACTTTCTACTATTTAGTATGGTAGAAAGAAGAGTTAGGATGTCCCGATTCTTGTGGCCATATTTAGGATGGTTAGAGAAGTACCTAGATGTCCTACTGCATCCGGCCAAGATTGTTAGTGTTGAAAACAGCATCCTATTTGGGCATTTCTGACCCACAATCCAGTGCGCACGTGAAGTGACGTCACATCGACGGAGCCTCCATATGAAAAAAAACGGGGATGCGCCAGATATAAAAGCAAGAGGAAAGATCAAAGCGCGATGTAATGAAGAAATAGATAAGTAAAAGTATGTCCCAATTGTAGCATACTGCATCCTAACTAGATTATTTTTATTGTCAGATGTAGTATGCAGAATAGAAAAAAGAAAGAGTGTGTGATTCGGAACGCTGGGTCTATGAGGCGAGAGCATGAGAGGTTATTTGGGGGTCATTGGAAAAAAACCTGCTGTGTTGCAAAGGGCGCCAGCAATCTCTGGGAAAAGTGGCACAATAGAAAAAGCATTTGGTCATTTAGGTCATTTCAAGAAGGCGATACAATGGACGCAATTGTCTTTCTCACCCCTCTGACCTATGGTGCATTTAGCAGCCGACTGTTTAGGACACCACAAATTAATTATGTTTAAAATTAAAATTCTTTCTTTCAAGCAAGTGGTCAGTCCAGGGTTCAGTGGAGGCACATTCACACACTTGTTTGAACCTGCAGTGTGTATAATTTTGGGATTTCTTTCATAGGAGACTTTGTAGCAAATTATTATAATATAACTAAGTTTAATTTAGTGTATAATAGCTGCAAAAAAACTTAAGATTTTTTTTTCCTCTTAGAAAGGGTATCTTAGGGGCGCCCTTAGCTCAGTTGGTAGGGCGTCCCCACCGGGCCGGGCCCAGCAGCAGACCCGGGTTCGATTCCCGCCCGCAGTCGTTCTCTGCATGTCACTCCCCTCTCTGCCCCATTTCACCTCTGTCTCTTCAAAAACTATCAATAAAGCATAACAATTGCAAAAGAGAATATCTTAAAAAAAAGAAAGGGTATCTTATATCTCCATATTTCTCCATGCATGGGGCACAATTCCAAATTATGTTTTAAGTATCAAGTCAAGTATCAAGTATCAAGTATCAAGTCAACTTTATTGTCAATTCTTAAAATAAGCAGCAGGCAAACATAAGGGTCAACATAATGTATGCCTCTGACCCACGGTGCAGTAATAATAATAATAATAATAATAATAATAATAATAATAATAATAATAATAATAATAATAATAATAATAATAATAACATTATTAATAATAATAATAATAATAATAATAATAATAATAATAATAATAATAATAATAATAATAATAAGATAAAGATAAACAGTAAAAACGGTACATAAAAAAAATGATAGAAAGTAGATAAACAAAGTAGATACATGACATTGAAAAGTGCATTGTAATGAACGAATCAATGAACAACAGTTACAATATGTGCAATATGTTTTCATGCACTTCAAAGTCAGCTGTTGGAGATTATAATGCAGAATATAAACACACATAGGGAACACTGGGAATAATTTGCCCTCCAAACTGCTGAGAATGATTGATCAAAGCCAGTAGTGTCTTTTTAGCTAAACCAGCTTTGATCTGGCCTTACATACAGCTCTGGAAACAATTAAGAGACCACTCCAAATATTCAGTGTCTTCCGTTTGACCATTTATAGGCATATGTTTGAGTAGAATGAACATTTTGGTTTTATTCTATAAACTACTGACAACATTTCTACCAAATTCCCCCCCCCCAAAAAAAAAGAAAAATATTGTCATTAAAGAGCATTTCCATCAAGTAATGTAGAGATGCAGATTCAAGAAAAATCCAGACTGGTCTCTTAATTTTTTCCAGAACTGTAGTGAACAAAGTGAATGTTAAACAGGAACATGCTATGATGTATTCCTAAACAATGCTGGATGGTGAAGCACATTGAAGTAATGTTTTTATTCTTATTCTAGTTCTAGAATGTGCCAACTGTTATAAAAGGCATTTTTAAACCTGCAGTGTGTAGAATTTTGGGTTTTATTTCCTAGTAGATTTTGTTGAAAGTTATTATAATATCCATAAGTACATTTAATGTATTGCGTAATAGCTTAAAAAACATTTTTGAATTATTATTTTTTCTCTTAGAAAGGGTCTC
>CM049407.1:4577500-4582500 GCA_026929865.2 Hyperoplus lanceolatus
TTGTTGTCAAAATCACTTTCTGTCAAAATCATTGAATATCCCCCCCCCCGATCTACCTGTCAGTGCTGTGTGTCCATTGGAAAAAGAAATCCAGTGTTAATACACAGCCTAGGCTCTGTAAAATGGTCTTAAAGGCCTACTTCACCGGTTTGAATATGAAGGTGTATTGAATTCTGAGATCCTATGTAGTATAAATGTGCGAACAAAATTGAAATCGGTTCATCCTAGCCTGAGAAAAGGCAGAAAGAGTGTTTTTTTAACCCTATATTTCTCTTTCTCGTGACATCACAGAAAGAGAAATATAGGGTTAAAAAAAACTTACTTTGTAAATATTACTGTGACGTAAAATATAATAGGTAAAATAGTGTGGATGCAGGAGGACTTCAGATGCCGACAGTCCACAGTCTCGTCTTCATCAGGGAAAACTGGAAGAGGACAGACAGAATTGACAGTATTATGCAGGAGGAGCTCTGAAAAATACACATCAGCCTGTTTTTCGTGTGAAGTTGGCAACTCAACCAGAATCACCGGCTCCACCTTCAAGGGGCGACTGTGGCTCAGTTGGTAGAGCAGGTTGGCCGATGATCAAAGGGTTGGAGGTTCGATCCCCGCCCTGCAACCTGTGTCATGGTTGTTGTGTCCTTGGGCAAGACACTTCACCCACCTTGCCTCGTGTGAATGTCGATAGTTAGCCAGCTATCGATGTGTGAATGGTAATGTGGGAAAGGAAAACAGGTCTCCCTTGTAAAAGAGTCTCCGGTCTCAATGGGATTTACCTGTATAAATAAAGGTTAAAAAAAAAATACATCAAGAAATCCTTATGCTACAAGGTTGTTTCAAAAGTACATTTTTAAACGTCACCACTCATGCCTGAACTTCTTTACATAGTCCTAATAAAACAAATCCCATCCTAATGTCTTGTAGGATGGCCCAGGTGTAGCAGCACTTAACAGTATTAAGCAGGAATGAATGCACTCTGAAAAATACACAGCAGCCTGTTTTTCTAGTGAAGTTGGCAACTCAAGCGTGCGGTCTCATCAGTCCTGTGTTTCTCCTGTGCCAAAAGCTAATCAGCCATTAACGCAGAAGGAAGCGAACTGTAGACAAACTGCATCTATTCCACACAGTGGGCAGAATGAATATGTGTGTGTGTGTGTGCGTGTGCGTGTGTGTGTGTGTGTGTGTGTGTGTGTGTGTGTGCGTGCGTGTGTGTGTGCGTGTGTGTGTGTGTGTGTGCGTGTGTTGTTTAGCCTGTCTTGCTGGCTTGACTGTGCACCATGTGGGCAGAATGAATCCCCACATCATGACTTTACACAGAACTGCCTAGTCAGAGCAGACGGAGTAAAAGTCGACATTTTCCATTTGGTTTCATTATATAATAGCTTGTGAATTTCCTTCATGAATACTAGTATATCTGTGTTTTTACAGTCGCAGAAATCTATATTTTGAAAAAAAGAAGAAGATTTAAACGGTCTGGGAACTGCAAACTCCGCTTATGTACTTGTCACAGTATGGCTATAGTTGCCTTGAAATGTCCAGGTTTTGAATTTGAATTTTTGAATTCATAAAAAGTTCTGAATGTGTCAGAAGAGACACATCAACACGGTCTAAGAGAAAAGCAGACATTTTCCATCGGTCTCATTAATGTGAATTTGTTTGTGAATTTCCCATATGAATACTAGTGTATCTTTAATTTTTTTTTTTTTTAAGATTTTTTTTTGGCATTTTTATGCTTTATTGACAGTGTAGAGACAGAGTTGAAATGGGGCAGAGAGGGGAGTGACATGCAGAGAACGACCGCGGGCTGGAATCGATCCCCAGGTCTGCTGCTGGCCGAGGCCCATGGGGGGGAACGCCCTACCAACTGAGCTAAGGGCGCCCCCTGTATATCTTTAGTTTGTAATGTGTATATGTGTATACACGGCTGTATAAGTCCTCTTCTCACTGTTACTGAAGCGGCATTGCATTTATGTTGAGACTGTTTGAATAATAATAATACTAATTAAACTGTTGGCCTTCATTCTCTCTTCTGAACTAAATTGTCTGTTTTCTTTTTCAACCCGTTCGATCGACTGAGTGAACATGTTTGGCCATGTCTCACTTCTTCTTTCAAACAACCTCCATGTTCTCCGTCATTAAATTAGTGAAAACAATGTTATCTTAACCCACTGCCACTCAGACCAAAAACAACACAAATAAGTCTTGCCCTGCGTTCCAAATCACATACTCTTTCTTTTTACTACACTACATACTAAAGTACAGAAGAGTTTTAGGGCCACAGACAGGAGAGAGAAAAAAAATCAGATGAGAACCTTTTTTTTTATTATGTCAAGAAATGTCAAGAGTAAAGACGAATACTCCAAAATGCTATTGGAGTTAGTGGGGCAATTATGTATTTTCAGCATACTACAATTGTCGTGCATGTATTGGGACATCCTAAATCTTTTTTTCTGGCATACTAAATAGTAGGGAAGTATGCGTATTGGAATGCAGGGCGTGTAATATTGAAAATTAAATGGCCGTTTAGCATATGTTGAAGGCTCAGTCAGATAAAGAATGTATTGTGTTTTTTTTGTGCTGAACATACGGGCCAAGGGTAAAATATTTTGCATTCAGAACAAATGGAGTTTTTTCGTTCTCTTTCAACCAGAAAGTGAAGAAAATAAATGTCTTGTTTTGATCGGCTTTATAAAAAAAACACAAAAGAACGCAGGGTTGTCTTCGGTGTTTCCTTCAATTTCTAACGCAATTTTTCGCCTACTCCAGCAGTTGTTTTCATATTATCTTTACCCATCGACAGCTAAGCAAGGGCAAGGGCAAGGCTTCAGTTTATTTCTATAGCACAATTCAGACACAAGGCCATTCAAAGTGCTTTACAGGGGGCATGAAATACATCAAGATTAGACATCAGAAACTGCATTTAAAGCGGCTACGAGTAACATTTAAATATCTTTTAAACAGCCTCATGTTTCCTCTCATACTCATAAATTACCTTTAACAGCAAACGAGACCATCAGTGCAAAGAAAGACATTTTTAAATAGTTTTTATTACTGCTTTTGGTCTGGTCGCACACCCAGTCCGATTTTCGGTTCGCTCGTGCAAGCTCTATGGTCACATATCCGTATTGGTCGCAGATTTCAGTGTGGCGCTGCAACGCGATTTGAGAAGCCTATGGCTCCAGGTGAGGGAAGGGGAGCGGGAGCCTTGTTTGATATGGTTATTTGTCGTCATAATGACTGATAACGGGGCTGAACCATCAAAGAAAAAAAGAAAATGCAATGAAGAAAAGCTAAAAGGGAGAGTGATATAGGCTACGGGGGGGGGACGAGGGCGTTGCCAAGCAACGTGCATACAATTTCACGAGAGCGAAACTAGACTGCAGTGTTTACTCCTAAATGAATGAGCGGTTGGTACTAACACAAAGTTTGCTTTGCTTCACCATCATCAGATAACCATTATCTGAAATAGTAATTATTAACAACATAAACACGTTACCTCATCGTGATCCATACTAACTGCCGTCTATCGTTCATTCGCTTTCTGTGAGGAGTCGGACACGTTATCTTTCAGCTCCGTGAGAGAGAGTAGTTAGGTGACACTGCTGCAATCAGGTGCGTGTGGCAGTGACTGGCATTAGTTCATGCAGTGTCAAAACCACTCTCACGGAGCCGAAAAGAGTCCTCACACTTTCAACACACGGACATGCACTATGTTGCTCCCTTCTCAGTTCACACTCGCACGCGTGGCACGAGCTATAAAACAGCTTTGCGACAGCGGGCGTCGTAAAAATACTACCGCTTTTGTCCAAAGGGGACGCCAACGTGCCATGTTACTCGTAGTGGCTTTAATAGATAGTAAAAAAACAAAGAAAATACATCAAGATTCAAGACTAGACATTCAAGGGAGCGCCCTTAGCTCAGTTGGTAGAGCGTCCCCCCCCCCCCCCCCCCCCATGGGCCTCGGCCAGCAGCGGACCCGGGTTCGATTCCAGCCCGCGGTCGTTCTCTGCATGTCACTCCCCTCTCTGCCCCATTTCCACTCTGTCTCTACACTATCAATAAAGCATAAGAATGCCAAAAAAAAAATCTTAAAAAAAAAAAAAGACTAGACATTACACATTTAGACAGCGATGTGAATGGCGGCAATGAAAATCTCATCTTGGAACCAAAGAAACTACACAAAAAAGTGTTGTTTTGAGTGATGTATTTTAATCTTGCCCCTGTAAAGCACTTTGAATGGCCTTTTGTCTGAATTGTGCTATAGAAATAAACTTGCCTTGCCTTCCCTTGTAATTCTTAGTATTTTAATAATTCTATCATCATATCTCAAAACTTAATTATGTTGAGGCACCTGGAAAAGAACACAAGACTAGAATATGTCTGTAAACCAAACTGTGGGCCCTGCTGCTGTAAACAACAACAACAGTGCCATTTTTCGGGGAGCTTTCTAACTTCAAACAGTGTTCCAGGGATCACATTTTCCTGTGAGGAAAGTTTGTTCATTCAGTTAAGAGAATATACCTTAGAAAATGTTTCACTTCTCTGACACACCCAAAGTTACACACTACACCTTTAACACAAAAACATCTAGGGTTTTATTCAAGTGCTATACCCTAACCTTCTAACACAATTTTACACCTACTTTGTTGTTTTGATACAGTGTACACCCAGACGTACAGCAAATCTGTTCCATACTTGGGCCAGAATGTGCAGGGGTTTTTCATATCTTGAGTAGTTACATCTTTGAAAACAGGGGATATATTTGATGTCTAAAAAGGCAGCAATTGAACCCTTGAACTCTGCTACCTCGCACAGCATTCCTAATCTAATGCCAGAAATCCACAGGGGGAGAATTTTCCCTCCAAAAGGAAAAAAAAAAAAAAAAAAACGACCACACAGTTCATAGTCAAGCCAAGCAAGACCGCTAAACAATACACACACACACACACACACACACACACACACACACAGACAGAGACGCACAGACAAACACACACGCA
>CM049407.1:4587500-4590000 GCA_026929865.2 Hyperoplus lanceolatus
TCTCTCTCTCTCTCTCTCTCTCTCTCTCTCTCTGTCTCCCCATTTCAACTCTGCACTGTCTAATAGAGCTTGAAAATGCCCGAAAATTATCTTAAAAAAAAAGAAAGTTGCTTGAGAAGGCTTGAGTAAATCACCTACTTGAAACACCACTTACTCTGTTAACTCCGTCATTTAGGGGTCAACACATGTGCAGACACACCATTGCTGACTTCAACTTTTTCAAACTCTCTGAATTGAACCCTTCTGTGGGTGTATAATCTAGGGGTATGCAAAGCTTGTAATTTCACTAATGTGCTTTATTTTTTTTCTCCCTCCCTCCCTCCCTCCCTCCCTCCCTCCCTCCCTCCCTGCCCTCTCTCTCTCTCTCTCTCTCTCTCTCCCTCTCTCTCCCTCTCCCATTTGGTGACCTCGCATGGCCTTTATCTCCTGCCTGTGTCATATAAAAGGTAAGAGAATTGTCTTTGGTTTGTTCCCCTTATTTTTTTTTCTTACTAAGTAATTTCCTGGAGCTTTTCTGAAGAACATGTCCGATAAAGTTTTACACACACACAGACACACACACACACACACACACACCACACACACACACACACTCACACTCACACTCTCTCTCACACACACACACACACACACACGCACACACTCACACTCGCACTCACACTCACACACACAAAAAGCCAGAATTTCTACATAACCCACATTGCCGAACCCCCTACTAGCATTCATTGTTCCAAGATGTCCTCAAAAACCACACAAAATATGTTGTACAGAGGAGTACAGTTCAAATATGATGAGGGTACACACACACACACACACACACACACACACACACACACACACACACACACACACACACACACACACACACACACACACAAGGGGGGAAAATTGGCAAAACACGTTATTGTCTTTTTCTCAAATATGCCTCTAAACCTTGTAACTTAAGAGTTCAGAGAGAAGCTTTTTTTCGCTGTGGTTTTCAGCGCTGGGCTCAAAACCTTTTAACAAGAAACACTGCAGCTCTGAGCGTCTATATACCCTGCTGGCTCTGAGGAGACTTTGTCATGTTCAAAGGAAGGCCTGCTGCCTACTCTAGCTTTTCTTTCCATAATCCATATTCGCCTCAATTTCTTTTTGTACTTTGAGACAGATGTACTTGGTCTCAAAACTTAAACATAAAACAATTTGAAAGTTGAGAGAAGGTGTTCTTATACAGCCGCGGAAAAAAATGTCAGAGACCAGTCTGGATTTTTATTCAATCTTCACCTCTACATTACTTGAAAATGATCTAAATGACAATGTCTTTTTTATGGTGAATTTGGTAGAAATGTTGTCAGTAGTTTATATTACAAAAATCAAAATGTTTATTTTACTCAAACATATGCCTCTAAAGAGTCAAGCGAGAGACACTGAACATTTGGAGTGGTCTCTTCATTTTTTTCCAGAGCTGTATATCTTTTTTCTGCTAGAATATAATAGTCTGTATTGTGATGTCCGACGGAATTGGATGCAGTTGGGTGGTAGGTTGGCCTAGAGGAAAAGGGGGCCGACCAGTAACCATGAGGTCTCTGGTTCGATCCCCGGCAACTAGAGGTGGCTGCTATTACATCTACGGTGCCCACCATCTCTACCATTGTGTCTTTGCGCAAGACTCTTAACCCCAAACTGACCCTGCGCTCTGACCCCCTCTGGAGTGTGGTAACTTGAGAGAGGGGAGATGAGAAAAGACAAATGTCAATGTAACCAACCATTGACTAATAAAGTAACTTAACTTAAATCCAACCATAAGAAAAGTGCAAAACGGGTCAACGAATAAAGAGATATACAGAGACTCCTAAACCCTGTAACAACATCTGATGAGCATACATGGTTTACCTTGAACTCTGCTTGTCCTTAAACTGAAAATAGTAGGGCGGCTGTGGCGAAGTGGATAGGGTGGTGGACCCTCAACTACAGGATCGGTGGTTTGATCCCCCGTCTCCCCGCCACATGTCCAAGTGTCCCTGGGCAAAGAGACACTGAACCCTAAAATGTCTCCTGATAGTTAGCCAGCACCCTGCGTGGTAACTGCTACTGCTATCGGTGTATGAATGCGTGCTCCAGTTGTAAATCGCTTTGGATTAAAGTGTCTGCTAAAATGACATGCAATGGAAAAGTTTTAGTTGTTGTTGCATGGCTGGTTCTGTTTAGTGTGTGTGTGTGTGTGTGTGTGTGTGTGTGTGTGTGTGTGTGTGTGTGTGTGTGTGTGTACATATGGCCTGTTTACTGTGTGGTGGCAGTAAATGTGTGTTTATGCTCGGGTGTCTGTCATTAGGTTTAGGCTGGTCCCTTAACCAGACTTAATGTTGGGTCTCAGCACATGTCTAGGACTGTCTTTCTTTGATGTTTTTTTTTTCCTTTTAAAGGAACAGTGCGTATAATGTTTTGGTGTGTCTCATAACAGACTTGGTAGAAATATAGTATTCGCGAGTATGTTTAAATTATTGTATAAAAGCTTTAA
>CM049407.1:4595000-4597500 GCA_026929865.2 Hyperoplus lanceolatus
CCAAGATAAGACCTTGAATCGTCTAACCGTGATTGCTGCTGAAGCCTCGTTATACTTTTAGGAAACTGGTTTTGGAGAGAGAGAAAAAAAAAACACACACATATCCTTGAACATTCTTCAATAAATTTAATCATAAGAAAGTTTGACTTTCAAGAATCCTTGTTCGTATAAGCCAGACCTTCGATGAATTATTAATTTCATTCATTTTCACTAGTTGTTATTTTTTGTGATATTACATTAAAGGGGTCTAAAGATGGTCCACTCACATCCAACATACACACACACACAGAACACATTAAAATACATTACTCAATAAAACACTGTACTAAAATAGGTGCAAGCTATCATGCCAATGCTTTCGAAGCCTGGATGTGAACCGATAGCCCATCATTGGTTAAGGCTATAATGATGCTATTTTCTGATAAATCCAATCGACACATGATATTGAACATTAACTTTGGTAACAGTGCCTGACATGTAGGTGCATTAGAGGACACAGATAACTGGCTTGCACTGTGCCACATAGGAACACGGAGCAACAACCTCATGGCATCATTATATGCCACTCTAAGCCTCTGCATACTTCTCACTCTGTAAGAGGACCTATCTATCTATAATGGTCTCGCTTCTGAGATTGCAATGGCCATTCAACCAACATAAAATGCTCAATGGAATAAACTGTTATCGATAGACAAACTATTCTGCACGATAAAGGACAAATATGTCATTGTTGTGACATTGAGATTTTTTGAAAGCATTTTTTGGCATGTGTTCGAAAAGCCATACTAACGTCCAACTCATACTAACGTCATACTCATACTAACATCCTACTCATACTAACGTCATACTCATACTAACGTCCTACTCATACTAACATCCTACGCATACTAACATCCTACTCATACTAACATCCTACTCATACTCTTTTTGACGTCAATTTGAGTATGTTGTGGTTGACTATGCGAGTTTGTGTAAGCGAGAAATCTTCCCGGATGATTACTAACTTCCGGGAAGATTTTGTGTATTATGGATCGATAACATACTTGTCCTACTCAACCGCCCCACAATGCATTGCGTCTTCTTGTTTGACTCCGCATATCTTCCTTCCCTTTGACCAAATTTGAATTTCTCTTTCTTCAAAACTTTCACAAAAACCAACAGTATGGCTGACATCGAAGACAGTCCGTATACACGTTGATGTTCAAGGCAAATTAAATCAATCATTTCTTAGAACAAAACCCATCTAGAGTCTTTTTCAAATGGACCACACCCCTACACCCATAGTAAGAAGATACAACACACACACACACACACACACACATACAGTAGATATTGTCTGACCATTAGATTATATGAAATCATAGCAGCAAAATGTCCTTTTGACTTTTGCCGATTTGATTGTGTTTTGACCTTGTTAACCTAAGTCTCCATTATAACCCCGAGCTCTGAAGGCCTACACACACACACACACACACACACACACACACACACACACACACACACACACACACACACACACACACACACACACACACACACACACACACTCAACCACTCAGAATAATGAAACAATTGGATTGGCAGAGGAAGGGAGGCCCTCCTCATTAAAAAGCCCTTTATCCATTCTTATTGCATTACAGACATCTTTTGTGCTGCTTTCCCTCTCTCTCTCTTTCTCTCTATCTCTATTTCTCTCTCTCTCTCTCGCTTTCTCTCTATCTCTATTTCTCTCTCTCTCTCTCGCTTTCTCTCTATCTCTATTTCTCTCTCTCTCTCTCATGTCAGATTCAAACATTTCCCTATCTATCTATCTCTCTCCACACTGGCATAAAAAGCCCCCCCCCAAAAAAAAAAAAAAAATCTAAAAAATCTAAAATGCCTGTAGGAGTATCATCTGTGTTACTCTTTGGATCGTGCCATGTCAGATTCAAACACTTCCCTCATCTGTCTTTGGACGAAACCCAACCAGTGACACACACACACACACACACACACACACACACACACACACACACACACACACACACACACACACACACACACACACACACACACACACACACACACACACACAGTTTTCACTCGACTGCCTCCGAGTGATAACCATGAAATGCATCCTGTTCCCCCTCCCACCACTTGTGACATAAAGCTGGCTTTCATTGACTTAATTCCTCCTTTTCTCCTCATTAACTACATCTTTATGAGCTAGTTTCTAGGATGGCATTGCTGTCTTGTCTTTCCGAGCCCTTTTTACAGTGGATTTTGAACTAGGTTTTGCTACACAAGACACATCAAGAGACTGCTAATATGTGCAAGTTCGCCTTTGCCCCTCTTGGACACTGACATCTGTGAAATATATTCATAAGGGAAAGAAGATAGGGATACAGAGAGAGAGAGAGAGAGAGAGAGAGAGAGAGAGAGAGATGGAGAGAGAGCGAGAGAGATATGGAGAGAGAGAGAGAGAAGGAAAGAGGGAGAGAGAGACAGAGAGAGAGATATG
>CM049407.1:4605000-4615000 GCA_026929865.2 Hyperoplus lanceolatus
TGTGACGCACAGAGTTAATGAAGCTTCAGTAATCCAGTGTCAGCTACACAAACAAACAGAATTGTGAGTCATCAGATTACGGTGTGTGTGTGTGTGTGTGTGTGTGTGTGTGTGTGTGTGTGTGTGTGTGTGTGTGTGTGTGTGTTAAAATGCCCAGGGGGTTTAAACTGTATATTAGCCTGGTGTCACTTTGCATATAGGATCTAATCAAGCTTAACAATCAAGCTAAACAAGGGTCTCATTTTCCACTTAGGATGTGAATGTGTATGACTGCTGTATGTTTGAGGTGGTGGTCGGAGGGTCCTTAGGCGCTGAATGGCAGCCACACTTCCGTCAGTCTGTCCCAGGGCAGCTGTGGCTATTATTGTATAGTTTACCAACACCGGTATGACTGTGTGTGAATGAATGGAACCTGCTGGAACCCTGTAAAGCGCTTTGAGTGCATAGAAAAGTGCTATATAAATCCAATCCATTATTATTATTATTATTATTATTATTATTATTATTATTATTAAGAAGTACGTTTTTTTTTTGTGTGTGTGTATGGTTTGGTACACTAGATCTGGCTTGTGTTTCGACTGCAGATAGCGTCCTTTACTTTGTGAGTTGGGAATATGCCAAAAGGCGTTGGACGGCACAGGCTAGTCGAAACAAAACTGTCGTGACATCATAGCAATTTCATCGTGTATCTTCATCTTTATTTTTAAATTAATTTGTTCTACAGTATGAAATCAGCTGGTCAATAGTGTTTCTTGAGTGACATTTAATGTGACGGTTGCTATGCAATACACAGCTCAGCCAATTGGTTTTCTTTGATAGCAGTGTGCAGACTCTGTAGTGATTATTTTTAACACATTTTTGTCGATACAAACAGTTTATTGAGGTTTGCTACCATGCCATGGTGTTGACATGGTAACCTTAATGTATGCATCTAAGTGTCAATGTTGATGTAGAGTTGAGTTGTTTTACAATGGATTTTATACCTTCTGCTGTACGTCCAGGTTTTTTCTTAGCAGTATAATCAACAACCGAAACATTTCTTGGACTTTTCTTCTTGGGATTTTTCTGAGCTCCTGTTCCAGTGTCCGGTTGGGGGGGGGGGGGGGGGACACCAGTTTGTAAACGCTGCCATACTGAGAAATACAGAGAGAGTTTTGTAGAGCTGATAGGCTTAATCAACTTTGCGTCAACTCGTTTGGAAAATGGCTTGAATGTAAACAACATTTATTGATATGAAAAAAGTTACACACTATATCTTTAAAAATACAACAGTGCACCAAGAAAAAAGAATATTTCTTTGTAGCACAGACACATCTTAGACACAGCAGATTTTTTTTATGGACGTTAAGAGGAAAACAAAAAGCACTTATGCACTTCAACTGATGCCTTGCTTCCTTCCTCTAGGCTTTTATAATGTGTGGGACATTGGGCTGCACTCTCACCAACACACACACACACACACACACACACACACACACACACACACACACACACACACACACACACACACACACACACACACACACACACACACACACACACACACACACACACACACACACACACACACTTGACACACACAGGCACACACACACACACACATACACTCTGGCCAATTCTTCATCTGGCTTCCCCCTCTTGACACTGCGTGGGTGTTGAGAGCGATGGTTGTGTGTGACTCTGCCAACTTCTCACAGATTGTTTTCTAAAACTCTTGATAGCTAAAAGCCATTCACATTTACTGCTCCTTCACCGCAAACTACTGCAGCACTGGAAGAGAACAGGGGGCCATTGGAAATACAATGGCTATACTGAGTAGATGGCAAGAGCAGAGTTAGTTATAGTTATAAGACAATTTGTTTTCTTTCACAATGGACATTACGGCTTTACACCACTGTTAGAGGAGAAATTGTTGTATATACTGAGGCTGAAATAGCATCACTTTGATTTCTAACATGTCCAGCTTTTGATTTAAAAAAACAAAACATTCACCACTCTGTCGCACGCGCAGGGAGACAGGTGCCAGTTTGTAGCGTTCTCTCTTCTGATTGGTTATCAGTAGTGGGATCCCAGTAGAAGTTCATTCTGATTACATGCAGAGTGAGTGACTGAGAGACCTGTGTTATGAAACGTGCACACCATATAAGTGATCACTGTATGAATATAGAGCGATTTAACATGTATATAAGCATGCATATATTTCGCTCACTTCACCTTTAATACGACTGTACTGTGTGTAACATGCCTAACACGATATAGATCAATGAACTCTCCAGAAAAAAAAGCAGTCTTACTATTGTATCTGTATGTGAACCTTTGTGAAGCTAATGCATGATAATACCGCACTGCTTAGCACTTAGCAAAAGAAAAACACAAACACACAGACTAAATCAATAGCTGTTTTTGCTACTACACTATTTATTGGAATTCCAAGTAGCCGAGTGTGTGAGACCAACATAACCACTTGATGTTGTGAAATTGAGAACAATAAGCCTCTGAATGTAACCACAGGGCTGCTAAGAAAAATACAACACATGAAGCACAATGAATTCTGTTGCAGTGTTCATAGGGTTAGAATGCTATTTTCATGTGGTTATCCAAGTTGGGAAACACTCACCGCTAACCCCTTGTCACCCCAGTCATAACCTCATACTACGTCAACACATATTAATTCAATATGGTCAGATGTAAAGCTATATTGTGTAATTTTTGTATGTATAAATGCATGTGGATTGCAATCAAGCTATCGCCAAAGGAGTTGACGCAGTACAAGGTTGATTAAGCCTATCAGCTCCACAAAACTATCTCTGTATTTCTCAGTATGGCAGCGTTTACAAACTGGTGTCCCTCCCCACCCCCATTTATAAAGGAGCTCAGAAAAATCCCAAGAAGAGCCAAAGAAATGTTTCAGTTGTTGATTCTACTGCTAAGAAAAAACCTGGACGTACAGCAGAAGGTTTAAAATCCATGCGCGATCACAGAAGGCTTTACCTCATGTAGATGCACCAACAGTGTTGTTGTAATTACTCAGAATTCCTCATGGCAGCAGCATAAAATTACACAATATAGCTTTAAGTACAGTAACTTCTTTTTTAAAGTAAGGGAACTATTGTGGTCATGCTTTAGATAAACCAAATCAAAATTCGATTTGGGCGCCAGTAAACCATCACAATTCGTACTATTTTTTTTGTTCCAAATTCACTTAGCCACTATATTGATGTCAGGTAAACATAGACATACAGTTTAGAACGAATTGAATGACTTATGCCTCCATTGTTCTTGTATTGTGGAGGCAATGTAACCTTTATGGGAGGCTGAGACAAGTTGATATTTGCCTCATCTGACACACACACACACACACACACACACACACACACACACACACACACACACACACACACACACACACACACACACACACACACACACACACACACACACACACACACACACACACACATACGAGGGAAATATGCACAAGGCAATGACATTTATAAAGGTGGAATGGTAAATCGGGCTTTCGACTTGTACACACACAGACAGACACACAAACACACACACACATGAACGCAAGCACAGACAAACAGACACACAGACGCTCACTCACTCACTCACTCACTCACTCACTCACTCACTCACTCACTCACTCACTCACTCCCCCCTACCCCCCCCCCCCACACACACACAGTGTAGTTATAACAAGCTATCTGATTCGATACGCTCATGATCCTCTATGTATTAAATCAGTCTCCACACATCTTGTCTGCCTCAGCTGCACATTGCTCACTGGTTTGTGACTAACAGAACAGAGTCGATACAATATGTTGTGTGTGTGTGTGTGTGTGTGTGTGTGTGTGTGTGTGTGTGTGTGTGTGTGTGTTTTTGTGTGTGTGTGTTGAGCAGAAGGACATCTGGTCAGGTCAGATTCTATTTAGTTTTTGGCTAATAGTACTGTCAAATTTAACATCTATGCTGTTTTCTATTAAAGCTGGGGTGGAGGATTTGGGTAGATAATAGCAGTTGGGACAGAGATTTGAATCCAAGTACCTCAACCGCTCCACTTGTTCTTTTTGGTCACTCCCTTATGGTCCCTCCCTGACACGCTCTACACCAACAACGTCGTGCCAAAGTGAATGGGCAGTCCCAACAGCCAATAAGAACAGAGAATCGGAGCCTCGCTCTGATTGGTCAAAGTGGACAGCTCATGTTAACTTTGACCAATCAGAAATCATATACCCCTGCTTTAACCTCTATGCTGTTTTCTATTAAGGCGAGACATGGGATTAGGTGGAGGTGAAACACTTTGGTTACTTTCAACATTTGTTTCCTTCAACCGTGAACCTTGTCTTTCCCTCAAAAGTATTTTTTGATTGATAAAGTGAAAATGCTCGATCCAAAATGTGTTCTGTATAAACTTTGGACGCTAATATGAAGTAATCAAGAATTTAACTCTGGCTTTATCCAACATCACACAAACAGTTTACCATGTGTGACATCACACATGGTACAATGTAGGGTTGGGATTAACAGGACAGCTGGGCCAAGGGAAGACTGAGGAAAGACTGAGGGAAGACTGAGGGAAAATAGCGATTTTATAATGATAGAACGCCGGTTGCGTATGGGTGAAGTATTCCTTTTAAAAAGCAATTACCATTAAAGCAGAACAAGTGCCTTTATGATGTAATAACTGAGATGTTCCATACACACACACACACACACACACACACACACACACACACACACACACACACACAATGTAATCATTTAGTTGTTTCCCATATATGGTCATAGTGTGTGCTAGGGGGTTTAATGGACTGGGATAAATGCAGGTGACTGGACTACACGAAATGGCCATTGCTTCAATAACTGGATCAATGAGGGACAAGACATAACGGACACATTAGTGGATCATTGCTTAACACGTTCCATGATCACACACACACACACACAGCACACACGCACAGACACACACGCACACACTCACACACACACACACACACACACACACACACGCACACACACACACACACACACACACACACACACTCACACGTCTCGCAGATGGCCAGCTTTAGAGTATTTATCTGCTATGTCGGATGAATCAATAGCTGCTGATCCGATCGCAAAAATGCACTGATCACCATCCATACACTCTGGCACACAGTCACGCCACACACACACACACACACACACACACACACACACACACACACACACACACACACACACACACACACACACATTCAAATTAGCAGTGGATTATGCATAGCTTCATAGTTTGTTAATTATGTGCGGATATTCTGCACCTGTCTGATCACAAACTTGACAATACACCCTTGATTTATTTTTAAGTGTGGTGCTTTCAGTAGTGAGGGTGAGTGGCTAATGTTTTTTTAAGGGAAACATCATGACAAAAGTGGTAACTATCCCTGCGTTCCAATCCCCATACTTCCAAACTATTTAGTATGCCAGAAAAAGATTTAGGATGTCCCAATACATGCATATAAATAGTAGTTTCCTGAAAAAACTTAAATGCCCCACTGACTCCAATAGCATTTTGGAATATTCGTCTTTATTCTTGACATTTATCGACATAATGAAAAAAAAATCTTCCTTATCTGATTTTTTTCTCTCTCCTGTCCGTGGCCCTAAAACTCTTCTGTACTTTAGTATGTAGTGTAGTGAAAAGAAAGTGTTTGTGATTTGGAACGCAGGGTATGTATCCATGGCTGTGAAAAAAAAGTACATTTGAAATACCAGGCCATTACTTTAAGTGTTCTTAAACTTGGCCAGCGTTGCTTCTGTAAAATCTCCCAAGGGTTAGCAAGGGAGCGTTGCAGTCTAGAATTGTCTCCACTAGATGACATCAACATTCTCCTATGTTACACACTGTATCTTTAAATATTCAAAAGGACATGGGTCTAATTGAGTAAAAAAAATACATATTTTAAATTAAAATATGTAATGAGAAAGCTTTAACAGCCCTGCAGCACTGTTTGTTTGTGTGTGTGTGTGTGTGTGTGTGTGTGTGTGTGTGTGTCTGTCTGTCTGTCTGTCTGTCTGTCTGTGTGTGTGTGTGTTTGTGTGTGTGTGTGCTTACAATTGCTTATACGACATCCCACTCTTACAATCATCTGCGGAGCCCATTATCTAAGTCAAATAAAGTCCACTCTCACTTAGCAGATCTTGATATGCCAACGAAAACTCTGTACCTTAGGCCTATAGCCATCTGTTTGTAATGTATTGGCTGCAGCGTCCACACGTATAGCTATAGTAAATAATGCATTTTCCAATATCTTCTGCTATATTGATCGGCTCCTTGTCCGCTTGTGAGCCTCCAATGCTCTTTGAAAAGGTTACAATTCATATGACAAAGTGAGTCTGAGAAACACAACAATGTCAATACATAGAGCTAAAGATATGCAGGTAAATAGGTAGTGCCGGCAACACTTGTGAACACACACACACACACACACACACACTCTCTCTCTCTCTCTCTCTCTCTCTCTCTCTCTCTCTCTCTCTCTCTCTCTCTCTCTCTCTCTCTCTCTCTCTCTATCAGATACACACACACACACACACACACACACACACACACACACACACACACACACACACACACAACACACACACACACACACACACACACACACACACACACACACACACACACACACACACACACACACACACACACACACACACACACACACACACACACACACAGAGCTTAAGATATGCAGGGAAACTATATGCCGGCAACACTTGTGCCAAGGACTTCCGGGAGGGAGACTGTCAATAAGTTTACAAGAGCAGTCTGGGGTTAAACATATCCACACTCAAAAACATCTAGATGCCCGTGTGCTTTCCCGTTAAAAGGGTTTTTTACTGGGCGTTTTTTCTCAGTCGAGCTAAGGGTCTAAGGGTGTCATATAGGGGCGGCTGTGGCGAAGTGGCTAGGGCGGTCGACCCTCAACTACAGGGTCGGAGGTTCGATCCCCCGTCTCCCCGCCACATGTCCAAGTGTCCCTGGGCAAAGAGACACTGAACCCCACATTGCTCCCGATGGTTCAGAGAGCACCTTGCTTGGCGGCTACTGACATCGGTGTATGAGTGTGTCTATGAATGGGTGAATGTGGTAAGAAATGTAAAGCTCTTTGGGGCTGAGAAAATCGGCTACAAAGCGCTACATAAGTCAAGTCCATTTACCATATAATGCCAACCTCTTACATACATCCGTCACAATGCAATGTTCCCCTACACATGTTAGGCTTAGCAACCTTAATAGTTCCAACCCCTAATACATTCCACCACATCAATACCCCCATCTGTCCGGGCAAATGAAGGCAGGGCTGCAAATGGAGGCAGTATTGACTCTACAGTTCACTCTTGTGTGTGTGTGTGTGTGTGTGTGTGTGTGTTTTCTACCCCTGAATATGGAACAGGCTGGATCAATATTTTTCCATTAGCGACAGCGTGTAGATTGGATGGTTGCATGGTTACAGAATGGGGCGCATTCCAGAACAATAGCCAGTCGCTATGGTCACTTAGTTAATTACAAGATATTAGGTTTAATTCTCTCCCTGCGGACAAAATAAAAAATGGTTGGGGTTGGGGATCCGTGCGCTCTGGTGGCGTAGTGGATAGAGCGCGTACCATATTGGCTCCGGCCTTCGTTGCAGTGGTCGTGGGTTCAAATCCGACCCGTGGACCTTTACTGCAGGTCATCCCCCCTCTCTCTCTCTCTCTCTCTGTCTCCCCATTTCAACTTTGTACTGTCAAATAAAGCTTGAAAATGCCAAAAAATAATCTTTAAAAAAATAATAATAATGGTTTGGGTGACACATCTACACAGAATTGATTTAAATGTGTAAAGCCTGTTAAAGGTGCAGTATGTAGTTTCTAGGGGAGGGGGATTTGTTTACATTCACAGTGCCTGCAGTTAGTTTACAAAATATTTTTTCTCTACATGTCCTTCTTAGTATTGGAAAATTCTATCATCATAAATCCGAATTATTTTGAGGAACCTGGAACCAAACATAAGACTAGAATATGTTTGTAAACCAAACTGTGGGCCCTGCTGCTGTAAACAACAACAACAACAGTGAAACAGTAACTTTTTCGGGAAGCTTTCTAACTTCAAACAGTGTTTCCTGTGAGGACATATTTGTTTATTCAGTTATTACAATATAATCTTAGAAAATGTTCACTTCTCTGACACACCCGAAGTTACACAGTGCACCTTTAGTGATCTTGTATGAAGGAAACAGTAATGCATTTTTAGGTGGTCAGGCTAGTTTTATTATATTACGATCCCACAGAGCCACGGTAATATTGAAATACAATAAATGCTGGGCGAAGAAATGGTAAGAAAAACAACCTTTGTAATAAAAAAGCCAGACCATCTTGCACACACAAACACACACACACACACACACACACACACACACACAAACACACACACACACACACACACACACACACACACACACACACACTAATAGAAAAGGAAGTATTTTTGTGCTCCTTATGTGAACGTTGCCTTGGCCATGTTTTGATGAAAACATCATACCAGGAAAGTACTCGCGGAGAATTGAAAAGGAAATGAGAAAAATATTCATTTATATTGGTGAACGAGTGGTTCGTTCTCTGGCACTGTGCCTAGTAAAGCCTCTACTTCTTGTTTTCTTATTTTTCCCAACACAATTTCGCCCGTATTTTTGAATCTAAAAAGATAAATATCTTGTTTATCACATAGCTCAGATGGGAAACATTATTTTACCCGTACCACACTCCTGCTGTTAATAATTGTTCACATCCCAACCCCACAGAAAAATTATTCGAACACAATTAAATAATCTTAAAGGTGCTGCGAGGAACTTTTTAAATATTTCTGAAACAGTCTCATTTTTCCTCTGATGATCATAAATTACATGTAACAGCAAACGAGACCATCAGTGCAAAGAATTCTATTTTTCTATATAGTTTTTCTTAATGCCTTTGTCATGGATACGCTCACCCAGGAACAACAGCTGACGTAGTAAAAACACTACCACTTTTGTCCAAAGGGGGCGCAAGAATTACCAACGTCACATTGTCAGAAATTTCTCGTAAACAATGTATGACTTTAAACTCAGAGAATATGCAATACATGTTTTATTCACTGCATTTTGGATTGTTTTCAACTATAAAAAATATTCAATATTTTTCCCTAGTAAATATTTTTATTTTTATTGTTGTATCCAAAAGTTACAACTTAAAGCTGGGGTATGTGATTTCTGATTGGTCAAAGTTAACATGGACTGTACACTTTGACCAATCAGAGCGAGGCTCCGATTCTCTGTTCTTATTGGCTGTTGGGACTGTCCATTCACTTTGGCACCGACTTTGTTGGTGTAGAGCGTGTCAGGGAGGGACCATAGGGGAGGGACCAAAGAGAACAAGTGGAGCGGTTGAGGTATTTGGATTCGAATCTCTATCCCAACTGCCATTTTCTCCCCAAATCCTCCACCCCAGCTTTAATTCTCAGAGAATATCCCACAGAATGTCAGCGATTATATATTTTTTTACTCTATACACAATCTCAGCCTCATAAAACTCATATTAAATGTTATTGTTGGTCGATGATGTGACCTTTATGAACAGATCATAGTGTGGACTCTCTGTTTTCAGTTCATTGCTTTTGTTTTTCAATCAGTGTTTGAAAGGTTTCGGTACATGGCATCAACATACTCACTGTGTTTTGTTAAAGGGCACGTACTAGATAGACATGCACAGGGGGTGGGACCATGGAGTCACCAGTGAACAAGACATAACAACTTAGAAGTAAGTAAAGAAATAAGCCCATAGTAAGTGTTATTTTCAACCCAAATACAAGCTCAGAGAGGCACACGGACCATAAACAATCCATCAAGTGTTGACTGGGGGATTGCCACTGTTTTAAAGTATGTTAAAGGGCACACACTATGGAATGGTAAATGGACTTGTATGACTCTATATC
>CM049407.1:4627500-4630000 GCA_026929865.2 Hyperoplus lanceolatus
TAAACTGTAATGTATGTGTTGTTCACCTGTCACTTTAGCCGCTCATCAACCATGTATTTTCCCCTCTAGCGATAGCACACACACACACACACACACACACACACACACACACACACACACAGTGATAGCTTATCCGTTTAGCGCGCAACTTTAATAAGAAAGATGTTATGGTGTTAGGCTAGAGGGGTGTGTGTGTGTGTGTGTGTGTGTGTGTGTGTGTGTGTGTGTGTGTGTGTGTGTGTGTGTGTGTCTGTGTGTCTGTGTGTGTGGCTAGAGGGGGGAGAGTGTTATCCTTCACTGTATGCGGGGTTGAAATGGTTTACACAAGAAGTATGGGGCTATTTGGACAATGTAGAATTGATTAAATCACGCTTGGAGCAAAACAAGGGGGAGAGAGGGAGGGAGAGAGATAGAGAGATGGAGGGAGGGAGGGAAAGAGAGAGGTAGGTAGGGAGAGAGGAAGAGAGAGGGAGAGGGAGGGAGAGGGAGGGGGAGAGGGAGGGAGGGGAGGAGAGAGGTAGGTAGGGAGAGAGGAAGGGAGGGGAGGGAGAGGGAGGGAGGGAGGGAGAGGTGAGGTAGGGAGGGAGAGGGAGGGAGAGGGAGAGGGAGGGAGACAGAGGGGAGAGGGAGGGAGAGGGGAGGGAGGGAGGGGGGAGGGAAAGAGAGGTAGGTAGGGAGAGAGGAAGAGAGAGGGAGAGGGAGGGAGGGGGAGGGAGGGAGGGAGGGAGAGAGGGAGAGAGGAAGGGAGAGGGAGGGAGAGGGAGGGAGGGAGGGAGGGAGAGAGAGAGAGGTAGGGAGAGAGGAAGAGAGAGGGAGAGAGAGGGAGGGAGAGAGAGAGAGGGAGGGAGAGAGGAAGAGAGAGGGAGAGGGCGAGGGAGGGAGGGAGGGGGTGGTTTACACTAGAAGTATGGGGCTATTTGGTTGATAAATATGGACAATGTAGAATAGATTAAATCACGCTTGGAGCAAAACAAGGGGGAGGGAGGGAGGGAGAGAGGGAGGGAGAGATTGGAAGAGGGATGGAGAGGGAGGGAGAGAGGGAGGGAGGGAGGAAGGGAGAGGGAGAGAGAGAGAGAGAGAGAGAGAGAGAGAGAGAGAGAGAGAGAGGTTGGAGGGAGGTACATGGTTGTGAATGAGGCACAGGATACTACAGCGATTTTCAAATGTGTTTTTCTGCTCCTGTCGACAGTAGAATTCTACACAAGCAACATTTTCTGTCCAGTAAACAAGCCGCTCTATCATCCGTGGTATAATATATTTTTGCCACCGATCAATAATTTGCTCAGTTTGTTTTGGAAGAGGTATAATTGGAAGAGAAAAAAAGGAACCTAGGCCTGTACTTGCCATATACATATTGTTTTATCTTGACTGCAGGGTAGACATGCATAGTCCAACTGTTACATTGTCTTTGTTAACAGCTAAACCAGAAGTTAAAGGCCTACTTCACCGGTTGGAATATGAAGGTGTATTGAACTCGGAGATCCTTTGTAGTATAACTGTGCACAATTTTTTTTTTTAAATCGGAGCATTTTAGCCTGAGAAAAGGCAGAAAGAGTGTGTTATGGTCTCACTGTCTAACCCTACAGTTTCCTTACTGTGACATCACAGTAAGGGTTATGATTAACAGGACAGCTGGGCCAAGGGAAGACTAAGGGAAGACTGAGGGAAGAAAAACCTCATTCATTATATTATAAAAGTGATATTATAATGATAGAACGCTGGTTCCGTATGGGTGAAGTATTCCTTTAAAGAGGACCTATTATGCTACTTTTCTGGTCTTAATTTCTTGTTTTACACTTCTATAGAGCAACCTGACACGAATCACATCACAAAAAACTATGTAGATTTTCGGGAAGCTCTTTCTCTTATTTTGGCGATCCAGCACATCCTGTCAACACTTGAGTGTGTGTGCTTCGGCTCCCTCCGCCTGTGCTTCGGCCATCTCCGCTCCCCACCCCCCCCCTCCTGCAAACCCCACTCCGTTGTGATTGGTTACCTTCCTTCCGGAACACTTTCAGTGGCGGGAAGCGCGAGCATGGACCTATAAGGGCGCGAGGCAGACGCGAACAGGGAAGTGACAGCCTTACCATACATGGAAACATCCGCGTGGAGACGTCACAAAGTTTTATGCGACGTCACAAATTATGAAAGGGTAGACCGCTTTGAAGACGTGACTTCTCGACTGGCTAGAATAGTGTTTAGTGCTCTGCACAGACACCCCAGACGGTCAGCAGGGAATATGTCGAAATGCATGTAAGTCATTATTTGATAATTTAGTATGGTTAAGCATGACTATGAATCATCATAACAACATGTATAGGTCATAAAAGTCAAAAAGCATCATAGGTCCTCTTTAAGTCATCTGTCACAATAAGGATGACTTCTTTAACAACTCACTGATGATTTTGACTTAAAGGTGCAGTGTGTAATATGACATCATCAAGAAAGTTCTACAAAGTTCTAGAATGCAACACTCCCTGGGTAACCCCACCCCTTTTGA
>CM049407.1:4635000-4645000 GCA_026929865.2 Hyperoplus lanceolatus
CTTTATCATCTCACACACACACACACACACACACACACACACACACACACACACACACACACACACACACACACACACACACACACACACACACACACACACACACACACACACACACACACACACAGAGATGCTTTTTTGAATCTGGTTTTTGAAATCTCATCGCTCAAGAGTAAATACCCGTCAACCCCTTGTGTTTCTCCTGCATATATATCCACTTCCCTTTGCAATTTAACATAAACAGAAACGGATAGATAGATAGATAGATAGATAGATAGATAGATAGATAGATAGATAGATAGATAGATAGATAGATAGATAGATAGATAGATAGATAGATAGATAGATAGATAGATAGAGAACGCTCCATCAGAGAAAACAGACACAGAGCGCAAACAAGGGGATGACGAATGTCTTCAAGCTCTCCCGTCTCTCCCCTCAACAGACAAAATGAATCTCATCTATTTGACTACGAGATATCCTGGTCTTCTACTGAGCATGTTTCGAACAGCACACAAGCAGGCAGTTTTTGGAAAGGAGAATTAGGGTCATATTGAGGGGGGGGGGGGAGGGGGGGAATATATAATAATGAGAATAAAGTAGAAAAAAGTAGAACATTTTACGAGAAAATAAAATATATAGTCACAATTTAATGACTATATTCTTGTCATTTTAAAATCCCGACTTTATATTTTAAATATGATTTATTTGTTGATAACATTTAGCTAAGACTTTTTCTCCTAAAAAGCAGACTTTCTTCTTATAACGTATTTATTTTGTCTTCTTCGACATTGTCATAATACTCCGTTGTATATGTCCAATAGTTTTGTGATGGGATTGCTATTTTTTTTTGGGGGGGTTTTTTTTTATTTGTACAGATGTAAAATCCTTACCACTATACACCATCCACCTTCACACAAATCTCCAGTTACAATCAACAATTTATAAACTAAACATATTGTTAGAGTTTTAGTTATTTGGGGGGTTTAGGCGTCCATACTTTCGCGAGCAGATGCACTGGAACACAGACAGGTCGGAACTCGGAACTACCAAGTCGGAAATCTCCTTCTTCCGAGTAAAGGAACGCAGCATTCACTGACCTGGCGTCTCGCCACTCGCTCTGTTCGCGTTGGCCGATGTAGTTCTCCGGAGAATCTGGAAAGCCGCCCCAGACTGACTACGAAGGGAAATGAAATTTCCGGAGAGGGGGCGGGCGGGGCGGTTATAAGGCTACGTTGAGGGAAAAAATACAAATAAAAATAACCAGAATAAAGTATTGTAGATGTACAAGAACAAGTCTAAACATTGGGAGAATAAATGTGTTATTCTAAGACTATATATTCCTCATAATTTTTCATTTTTTTCTTGTATTTTTTTTTTCTTTTTTCTCCACGTCATAATACTCCAATTGTCTTTTGACGGGATTTCTTATCAACCTATAATGTGTCTACTCCTCCTCAACCCAAAGCACACACACACACACACACACACACACACACACACACACACACACCATTGACAGTTTTCTCATTCAAACTGTCAATACTGTCAGGAGATATCGCGCTGTAAAGAGTGATGTACGTTTATTGCTAAAACATGGCTCCCATCAACTGACTGCTCTCCTGTTTGACAACCTGCCATCTCTGCACCTTGTCTATTGGGCTTTCCTGTTGAATAATAAATGAGGCAACCAGTAATTTCTGATGTAGTGGACACAGATAATGACATGTTGATCAAGCCATCATGTTGTATTGTATGACTGTGAGGCCCTTTGCATGTTTAGTATGATTGATTGATGTGTTGGCAAAATGGCCAAGTGTCTGTCTCGGTTGCTAAATGATGAATGACAGAATTGAAGGAGATACTCGCACACACACACACACACACACCCACACACATACACACGCACGCACTCACTCACTCATACACACTCACTCACACACACACAGTCTTCACCTGTCCCCCGTGTGTGTGTCTGATTATCTGTTGCATCGATTGACTCACGTTGCCAGTTGCTTTGAGCTCAAAATCACCGTCCCTGTCACTAGTATTGTGACACAGATGTATCTTCTACTAGTGGCTTTCAGGAGTTATTTAGGCCTTTGAAAGCGAGGAATGGGGCTGGGATGATCTTGTGACGGTATGATGTGTGTCCGCAAAAAAATCACAAATTCACGTCATCACGGTATTGAGATAACAGCTCTTAAAGCTGCAGTGTGTAGAATTTTGGGTTTTATTTCCTAGCAGATTTTGTAGAAAGTAATTATAATATCCATAAATACATTTAATTTAGTGCATAATAGCTGAATTTTTTTTTTTAGAATTATTATTTTTTTCCCTTAGAAAGGGTCTCATATATGTCCATATTTCTCCATACTTTGGACCAAGGCCTAGTGCCGCCATCTTGAAAGTGTCATAGTTGGAATGTCATCAGGTGCATTGTTTAAAATTCAGAATTGTTCTTGTCCTTGAAGGCCACTGTAGCTTCTGTTATTATTCGAAAGGGTTGGGGTTACCCAGGGAGCGTTGCATTCTAGAACTTTGTAGAACTTTCTTGATGATGTCATATTACACACTGCACCTTTAAATGAGGTATTTTGAAATGTCTGGGTAAAAAAAGGAAAAAAAAAATTGCGGTTGAACAGAATCTTATTATTGTTTTAAACAACATATAGGATATTCTTAACATAATACAATGAATAATGTAATTATTCTGATCAAAATGTTACGGTGACGACAGGCAGGCAGGCAGGCAGGCAGGCAGGCAGGACCCAAATGCAAGATGTTTCAAATAAAGGATATTTATTGTCCAAAAAAACACAAAAACTCCAAAACGGCACAAAGGCACAAAGGCACATGGAACATACAGGGACATACAGGGACTCACCAACAGGTACAATACTCGGACAGGGAACAAAGAAACACTGGGAGTTATACACACACACACAAGACAGGGTAGACAACGAGGGACAGGTGAAACACATTAGGGAAGGGAGCAGTAATCAAACAGGAGGGAAGCTTGACAGGACATGGGGAGGAACAAGACAGACGTACCAAAATAAAACAGGAAACCCGGGTAACACCAAAACAAGACAAGACAAAGACAGACCGTGACAGAGCATTTAAATGAAAGCAGCTCAACAAGGTTTGTAGAGACATGCTCACTTGCTACACATTTCTCTTTTAGTCAAAGTTATGATGCATTAGAGGCGCCTTTAGCTCAGTTGGTAGGGCGTCCCCCCCCCATGGGCCTCGGCCAGCAGCGGACCCGGGTTCGATTCCAGCCCGCGGTCGATCTCTGCATGTCACTCCCCTCTCTGCCCCATTTCACCTCTTGTCTTTACACTGTCAATAAAGCATAAAAAAATGCCAAAACAATATCTTAAAAAAAAAAAAAAAAAAAAAAAAAAGTTATGATGCATGAACAATTATCCTGAATGTCAACATCTAAAACAATAGCTATATAAAAGTAATAGTTTTAGAGTAAGTATATACTATATACTGAATGTAGAATCAACATTGTTTTATTGGATTGTCTTTGCTAATACATGATCAGCATTCCCCTTCTATATTCTCTCTATAATGTCAAGTCCTTTTGATACAGCAAAAAAAAGCCCTCTTATTAAAGTGGGAAGTCTTATAATAAAGAGGTTTATTCTTTTGAGTGTGAATGGTTTGAAAAATATACAGTGTTAAGTAATTACAGGACAAAATGTACCTATACAGGCAGGATAACAGAGCTCAATGAGTGAGTGACTCCCACAATATTTGGAAATACAAGTGTTGTTGACACCAATGCAGTTCTCACCACAGTGGGTCAGTTAGCAGTAATTAAAAATTATGCAGCATTGCAAAATGTCCTTGACTCGGCATGAGCCTGCTTGAAAAAATGTAATTCAGTTACTTAAGTGGAAAAATGGTTTAAGCTCTAAGCTATGATGACTGTGTGTGTGTGTGTGTGTGTGTGTGTGTGTGTGTGTGTGTGTGTGTGTGTGTGTGTGTGTGTGTGGCTGCAGTGGCCTTAACATGGCCTTGGTGGGATGATTAGCGAGTGATTTACGAGTAGCTGAAGGTGTGATATATACAATCTCGGCGCTAACTGTAGCGGCATCTTCCTGAGCTATTTACGATGTGCAACATAATGTCTGCATTGCAGCAGGGTGACAACACCTGCGTATGTTATAGGGGCCTGCTATAACAGACTGACAGACAGACAGACACACACACACACACACACACAGCGTATGGTATAGGGGCCTGCAACACATTTATGAACAGCTTGATAGCGTGGGAGAGGTTGAGTGTGTTTCGAACGGTATAGCTTCTTGTAGGGCTGCAACTAACGATTATTTTGATAATCGATTAATCTGTCGATTATTTTCTCGATTATTAATCGATAAGTGTTTTGGTCCGTAAAATGTCAGAAAATGGTGAAAAATGTTGATACATTTTCCAAAGCCCATGTTGACGTCCTCAAATGTTTTGTTATGTCCAAAACACACAGTTATTTCAGTTTACTGTCATAATAAGATTAAAGAAACCAGAAAATATTCACATTTGAGAAGCTAAAATCAGAGAATTTGGAAATGTTTTATTCAAAAATTACTGGAAACGATTAATCGATTATCAAAATAGTTGGCGATTATTTTAATAATTGATTAATAATCGATTCATCGATTAATCGTTGCAGCTCTAGCTTCTTGCACCGCTGAAGACATATGTGTTGTAGCTAAACGGTGACTTAGGCCCTGTCCTCACGGTGAAAATGTGACAGTTTTCCCGTTTTTGGTTTAAAAAAAGACCCGTTCAGACACAATTTATCTGACATATTCACCCGTGCACATGTTTTCAGAGGAAACGGGACGAAATCGCTGTAGTAAGCATGCCAGGCCAGCAGTTGGCGGTACAAGGTAGTAGATAGCTTTTCCGGTACAATTTGATGCATAAAACCTTACTGTAACCGAAAATGAATGCCACTAACGTTCATAAAGCGGTTGGTGTAAGCTTGGGGTTACAAGTATTGTAAATGACAAGCTTTCTGTCCTCTTATTTCACCGCATTGAACTCGTGGAAACAGAAGACATGCTGGTAGTGAAGGGGCTTTGTGAGCGGATACCTTCCTGTTAGGCGTACTTCAAAATAAAAGTCAACTCACGTTTGTCCAGTGAAATGCTATTAATGTTTAGCCAGTGACATGCTTTTACTGTGAAGCCGTAGCCTTAATGCTCCTTTTGTTGAACAGTAACTTAACCGCTGCGAACTATGGATAGTGTTTTTAATGTAGAGAGAGCCGTGTCCCTGGCATATAGAAGCACACACGTTTATTTTGCTAGAAAAACCGGCAGAGCACAAATCTTTCCCCAGACAAAGTGGGTGCATTGTATCAATTATTTACTAATAGACTACAGACTAAATTGGCGAGTGTTATATTTGAGCCCTGCACGACACTCTCCGCTGATCACAGTGATGGTGCCGCGGAGACACCGTGCATGTTATGTTGTCTTCTAACTTTATAACTCGCGTGTGGGTATTTTGACAGCAAATGTTATGGACTATGCATACGTGAAGTGGAGCCGTGACGTCAGCGTTATCACGGAAACCAAAACCGTTGTGTTTTCAAAAAAATCCTCCCTGGGAGTAGATTTCAAAAGCTTGCGGTTTCATGCCTGCGTTTGCTGCTTTCATGTACATGATATAGTGCAACCGCGGGAATTTTTCCGCGTTTGCACCGTTTCGTGTTGCCGTGAGAACAGTGCCTTAAAGGTGCAGTCAGCGATTCTGGAGAAAGCTTGTCGTCAGAATCACTTTTTTGTGTTCAAATCTGTGAATTTGTGAACACACTCCGCTTCCTGTCCATACTGTGTGTGTGCACTGAAAAAAAGACTACTGTATACACTGCCTAGGCTCTGTAAATGGACTTAATAGTAAAGGTTATGTAAACAAAGGGGGGGGGGGGGAGGGGCAACCGTCGCTAACTGTCCTGGTGGAAATTTGGAAATACACACTTGAACACCAGGACAGTTAGCTACGGTTGATTGAATGCCCATTAACCATGTGTGACTTTGTGTGATTTTGTATTATACCTTGGTCCGTCAGTTATGTCCCCAATGCCCCTTCCTAGCCTCAAGAACAGTCTTTCACATTTGTAATTGGTGTTATGTTTGCCCCTTCTATAATGGAGGAAATGGCCACTGAGAATTACAGGCGAATGGTCTTCCACAGTGAAGAAACAGAAAAAAAGACTGAGAGAGAGAGGGAGAGGGAGACAGAGAGAGAGAGGGAGAGGGAGATGGAGAGAAAGAGAGAGGGAGGGAGGGAGAGAGAGAGAGGGAGAGAGAGAGACAGACAGACAGACCGACAGACATAGAGAGAGAGAGAGAGAGAGAGAGAGAGAGAGAGAGGGAGAGAGGGAGGGAGGGAGAGAGAGAGAGAGAGAGACAGACAGACAGACAGAGAGAGAGGGAAAGAGAGAGAAAGCCACAGCTTTTCTCATAATGGACATCAACCCACTCAGGGCAGCTCTCACTCTGTGTTGCCAGATCTTGTGAAAGAAACAAGAAACAAGCAACCAGTCATATAACAACAGGTGCACTTTAAAAAACAAGCCGAAATAACCGCAAACAATACTATTTTTGTTATGTTTTTCTATTTAAGTGATGCGGTACAGGACACACACACACACACACACACACACACACACACACACACACACACACACACACACACACACACACACACACACACACACAGTTATTTCAATAATCTTTAAGAGAACTGGATGATACTTCAAGAAGAAGAAGAAATTACTTATTTTTTCTTATTAATCCTCTCTGTTGAAATTCAATTGTGTCACGCTATTGTTGTTTTACACACACACACACACACACACACACACACACACACACACACACACACACACACACACACACACACACACACACTCCCTCTCACAATCCTGAGAAAACAAACAATGCCAAATGCACACACAGGACCCATTGACAGACACTCTGAGACACTGTGGAATATGAAATTATTAAACTGGCTGCTTAACTACAGTTTTATAGAACAAATACTAAACTTCATCTGCATTATTCTCTTGTTGATAATGTCCATGTGGGCGTATTGTTTGGCTTGGGGATTTTCTGATTTTTTTTTTGGAAGCCTTGACTGCATCATCGGCTTTAGAAATTGTTCCAACAGTCCCGCGCTACAAGTGGAATAATAAAAAAATAAAAATAAAAAAAAGATTGTGATGGATTCCTTGTCAAGTTTCAAACACCTCTTCCTATACTGTGTGCAAACCGCATACCACTTTACAGAGCCATTTTTTTTTGGGGGGCATTTTCAAGCTTTTTTATTAGATAGTACAGAGTTGAAATGGGGAGAGAGAAGAGGGGGGATGGCCCGCAGGAAAGGTGCACGGGTTGGACTCGACTGCGACCACTGCAACGAAGGCCGGAGCCGATATGGTACGCACTCTATCCACTACGCCACCGCAGCGTCCCACAGAACCATTTTTTTTTTAACCAGTACAGTCAGGTAAGCAGATCATGAGGAGATCTTCACTGGTTTTGACAAACATATTTTGATCTTATCTTTATTTTTAAACAAGCGCTCTCCAGAATCGCTTACTCAACTGGGCAAAACAACTACTGGCGTGGTTCTTCAAATAGCAGCAATGCAAATGGTTGAGGTGTTTATCAGTTCCAAACATATCAAGTGCTAAATATGAGTCTATACAGCTGTCCAGGGTGGGAGCGCTGGGGAATTTGACAGTGTTTGTGCGTAACCCCCCCCCCACACACACACACACACACACACACACACACACACACACACACACACACACACTCACACACACACACACACACACACCACACACACACACACACACTCACACACACACACACACACACACACACACACACACACACACACACACACACACACACACACACACACACACACACACACACACACACACACACACACACACACACACACACACACACACACACACACTCACACACACTCACACACACACAATTTTCACAGGTTAAAAACACTTGAGTCTTCACTGCAGCTGTTTAGGAATTCAGTTGTGTTGCTATGGTTGCACTGTTGTTATGGTTTCTGTATATGTGCGGGGAAATGCAATACTATAGCACATTTTTTTAATCTAACATCTGAAGTAATGTTAATTCTTCATTGCTTCTACATACTTCAGTGTAAACGGTCCGACGAACCTCGCATACACAATCCATGGTTAAAGGTGCAGTGTGTAATATGACATCATCAAGAAAGTTCTACAAAGTTCTAGAACGCTCCCTGGGTAACCCCAACTCTTTAGAATAATAACAGAAGCTACAGTGGCCTTCAAGGACAAGAACAATTCTAAATTTTAAACAATGCACCTGATGACATTCCAACTATGACACTTTCAAGATGGCGGCACTAGGCCTTGGTCCAAAATATGCAGAAATATGGACATATATGAGAGCCTTTCTAAGGGGAAAAAAATATTCAAAAAATGTTTTCAGCTATTATGCACTAAATTAAATGTACTTATGGATATTATAATTACTTTCTACAAAATCTGCTAGGAAATAAAACCCAAAATTCTACACACTGCAGGTTTAAGTAGACAGTATGTAGTATATATACATGTTGAGTATGTAGGAGGGAGGACGTTAGTAGGGCTTTTCAAACACAGCCTCTGTCTATACTATATACTATAGTTCTTCAGATAACTCAATTCTCTCTCTACTACATCTCCTCTAGTCTGCACCATACATCATTCTGCTTGGGGCTTTAGAATTGTCTCTGTAAATTGTCCCATATCCCCCACCGTAGGCGCTAGCGTTTTGGCAGGTCTATCTCTATAGAGTCAGATGGGTGCTTGTGCCTCTGTGACTGAGTTTGAGAACTAACATCATTATTTTCCCCCACTGCTGTGTTTGACAGTGAGGAGTTAACTGCCCTCTAGACTTTGCCTAAAGTCACTACGAGGAACTTTTAAATATCTCTGAAACAGTCTCATTTTTCCTCTGATGATCATAAATGACATGTAACAGCAAACGAGACCATCAGTGCAAATTATGCTGTTTTTATATAGTTTTTCTTAATGCCTTTGTCATGGATATGCTCACCCAGGAACAACAGCTGGCGTAGTGAAAACACTACCGCTTTTGTCCAAAGGTGGCGCTAGAATTAAACAGAAAACTGAAAGTTCCTCGGAGCACCTTTAAGTAGCAGTTTTCAGCTCTACCTCTACATACAGTGTGAAAGCTTTTCTTCTGCTACTAAGCCAAACTTTTTACATCACCAATTAAAGGTGCAGTGTGTAATATGACATCATCAAGAAAGTTCTACAAAGTTCTAGAATGCAACGCTCCCTGGGTAACCCCAACCCTTTTGAATAATAACAGAAGCTACAGTGGCCTTCAAGGACAAGAACAATTCTGAATTTTAAACAATGCACCTGATGACATTCCAACTATGACACTTTCAAGATGGCGGCACTAGGCTTTGGTCCAAAATATGCAGAAATATGGACATATATGAGACCCTTTCTAAGGGTAAAAATAATAATTCAAAACATTTTTTTTTCAGCTATTATGCACTAAATTAAATGTACTTATGGATATTATAATTACTTTCTACAACATCTGCTAAAACCCAAAATTTTACACACTGCAGCTTTAAGTTTAAAAAAATATATATCTTTAAAAGAGCTATTTTTAATATGCCAGTTTGCCAGTGAGTATAAATTAGCATTCGGAGGAATTGTTATAATTGGATTTTTGACTTTCAAAAAGAACAAACTATCTTAATGAAGTCGACATTGAAGTTACCAAGATAATATTTATATTTGGCACAATAGCACATAGACATACAGCTCTGGAAAAAATAAAGAGACCAGTCTGGATTTTTCTTAAATCTTCATCTCTACGTTACTTAATGGAAAGGCTCTTTAATGACAATATTTTTGGGGGAATTT
>CM049407.1:4680000-4682500 GCA_026929865.2 Hyperoplus lanceolatus
TCTGCTTAACGATGCCGCTTATCGGTTCCGCTCGTAGCAAATGCGTCATGACTTCAGACACGTGCTGCTTTGTTTTGGTTCAGAACGCAGTAAACATGACGTCGAGGCAGAAGCGCTCTAAAGTGTGGTTGTATTACACATGAAAAGGCAACAATACGGTAAAGTTTCCATTTCATCAAATGACTCGTGCACAAGCAAGCGCGCAGACTGCGATCCTGACGGTTGAACGTTCGCTTACTCGGCACCAGAATTGCCCATCACTTGGATTTGAACATACAATGTAGGCTATATGAATTAATGTGTGTGTAAGCCTAGGTGTGGGCAAGTGAAAGAGGGAGATACATAAAAAGGTGAGAGCAGCATACAAACAGGAAAAAAGTATTTCTTATTCGCTTCCAAAGGCCCGCTGTTTAGCATACTCTCGCTCATCAGCTGTTAAATGCTGCCTTGAAGCACGGCAGTGGGGACGAACGCAAAACAACACACAGCGGGACTCGGCGGTCCGGTGGTAAGGAAACTTTAACAATACGCTTTATAAAGACAGTAAGACACATTAAAAATAACGCTCTCTGCCCGATACAAAAAGCTCTGCCTTGGATTACTTGAGCGATCGATGTGTATAAAACCATCCGCTACGTGTCTGATGCAGGGACATTAGCCTAATAAACAGCGCGGTGAACATAACAGCGTACATTGTAAAGCTGAGATGGAGCGGTGACTCCTTGTCGTTGGCGTGGTGAAGAATAAGCAAAGTGATACATTCTCTTAAAGCCTTTATGGCGTATTTATTCTCTTCTTGAATAGCCTACATGACTGTCTACTGTGCAGTCGTGACAGTTTGACCTGAGGCGTTAACATAGTGACATCATCACGTTGGCCTTTCAGAGTAAGGGCGCAATCATATAATGACACTTAACATACATTAAAGATCTCGTATCCTTCCTGAGAGGGCAACATGATAATTGTTCTGCATAAAAAGAGTTGGTATTATCTTTTCAAAAGACTTATTTGTGTTTTTCCTGTCAGTTGAATTTTGTTTTAAGTGCCAATGAGCACTGTTAATATTCCAAAAAATCACAAGCTCTTCCTTGACTGTTTTAAGTATGTGTTTTTAGTTTGTAGGGCACATAAGGGCATTTGGGCTTAAAAACCAAAAATAAAAAAAATTGTCTGGACCAATTAATGTGAAAATTGACAATTTCCTAATGCTAAAGTAGCTTGATAATCTTTCAATGCATACACTAGACACTTCTGATCAGATATTAAAGAGAGTTAATACAAACAAACTAATTTGTACATATTCTCTCACCCAATGAGAATCGATAAGAGAATCGATAAGGAATCGGATCGATAAGCAGAATCGGAATCGCTAAATTCTTATCAATTCCCATCCCTGTGTGTGTGTGTGTGTGTGTGTGTGTGTGTGTGTGTGTGTGTGTGTGTGTGTGTGTGTGTGTGTGTGTGTGTGTGTGTGTGTGTGTGTGTGTGTGTGAGTCATCAGTATGCCAAGTGTGTGATTATAGGGCGACACCAAGCAAGTGACAGATTGCAGATTTCGGGAGGAATTTATTTGGCCATGGGACACTGTGTAGAGAAAAAGAGATAGGAGAGAGAGATAGAGAGAGAGAGAGAGAGAGAGAGAGAGAGAGAGAGAGAGAGAGAGAGAGGGAGGGACAGTGAGAGGGAGAGAGAGAGATAGAGATAGAGGGACAGAGAGAAGGAGAGAGGGAGAAATGAGATAGGACTGAGAGAGGGAGAGGGAGGGATAGAGGGAGGGAGATAGAGAGAGAGCAATGGTGCAGGGATCTGATTTCATTTGCTGTCTCCAGACACACACACACACACACACACACACACACACACACACACACACACACACACACACACACACACACACACACACACACACACACACACACACACACACACACACACACACAACACCACACACACCACACACACACACACACACACACACACACACACACACACACACACACACACACACACACACACACACACACACACAGGCATGCACGCATGCATAGCACAAAAATACACATGCACACAAACACAAACCTTCAAACACATACACAAACTCACTCACTCACTCACTCACTGACACAATCACTGACACAAAGATACACACACCTTCTCGCATGCACACAACACACCCCTACACACACGCACACACACACACACACACACACACACACACACACACACACACACACACACTCCCTGCGTGTAAGGTCCTTAGCTCACACTGTTGCGTCTGTCTGTGTGTATGTATTGCTTCCTAGGGAATAATAGTTCACTCATTCTCTCTTTTCAACGATCTGACACAGAAATGTCACCTCACTTTGCAGCAGCGAGTCTTTTATATTCCCAACACTACCACCCACTGTTATCCAGGCTCACAATGCGTGTGTGTGTGTGTGTGTGTGTGTGTGTGTGTGTGTGTGTGTGTGTGAGAGAGAGAGAGATATTGTGTGTTTGT
>CM049407.1:4690000-4692500 GCA_026929865.2 Hyperoplus lanceolatus
CGAATCGGAAATGCAATACAGTACTGTGTCGTCAGCGTATAGATGGGCGTGACAGTTTTTTTAGCGATGAAACAATGTTAGTTCTTTTCACAATTTATATAATTGTGAAAAGAACTGGAACTAAAATTGAGCCCTGTGGGACACCATTTGTAACAGTTAAAAACTCAGACTGGTATCTTCCCAGTTTAACTGACTGCTGTCGATCAGAGAGATAGTCCCTAAACCAGCTACATGCAGAATGATCAAAGCCAATGTCATGCAGCCTCTGTAAAAGCAAATGGTGGTCAACAGTATCAAAGGCCTTTGAAAGATCAATAAAAAGTGCTGCACAGTGCTTTTTCTTGTCTAATGCTGTAACAATGTTGTCTACAACCAAAGTCACAGCAGAGACAGTACTGTGGCCTGCCCTAAAGCCAGATTGGAATGGGCTCAAAATGGAAGCACTAGTTAGAAATGTTTTAACTGATTATTAATAAGTGATTATAGAATTTTTGCGAGGCATGGGAGTTTGGAAATTGGCCTGTAGTTATTAAGATTATTTTTGTCACCACCTTTATGTAAAGGAATTACGTGAGCTTTTTTTCCAAATTTTAGGAACTATTCCAGAGGAGAACGAAAGATTAAAAATATGGGTAATTTGTTTTGATATTATATGTGTAGAAAGCTTGATTGAAAACGGGTCCAAATTGTCCTCTCCCATGTACTTCTTGGGGTTGATGGCGAGGAGTGCATCTACAACAACACTTGTGGGAAGAAGATCAAGGCTGAAAATAGGAGTTTGAGAGACAGGCGGTACGTTACTACTGGTGGTAGAAGGTGTACATCCTCCATTCTGAAAGAGTTGACCAGCAGCTACAAAATGTTTATTAAAAGCTAAGCCAATCTCTTTTTTGATCATTGAGAGTGTGACCATTTAATTTGATCTGAGTGGGAACTGTGCTAGAATTGTTCTTATTATAGTTCACAGCTTTCCAAAATAGTGCAGGGTTAGAGTAGCAGTTGGAGATTAATTCAAGGTAATATTCGGATTTGGCTTTCCTGACCATGTGCACTTATTCCTAAGGTGTCTAAAAATAGTCCAATTGGTATTATCTCCAGAGCGTCTAGCTACAGACCATGCTTTATTTCTCTCGGAAAATAAATCAGACAGTTCACTTGTAAACCAGGGGTTTGATCTATTTTTTACTCTATGCTTTTTAAGGGGCGCATGCTTGTTTATAATTGAGGTGAAAGTATTGATGAAATAGTCTAAGGCTAACTCAACATCCGAAATTTGCGTAGTCAGTTGAATGTCACTATGATGGAGATCACTGAAAAAGGCTTGCTCATTAAAACCTTTAAAATTACGCTTAATTATGATTTTAGGCTGAGATCTTTTTAAATGAATACTTCTGATACAGGCCACTGGGCAGTGATCACTAATCCCAAGCTCAAAGACACCAGCTGAGACTATTTTATCTATTTTATTTGATAAGATTAAATCGATTAAAGTTGATTTTGCTGGGTTTTTTGGATTGGGTCTTGTGGGCTCAGTTATTAATTGTGTAAGATTAACGTTGCTACAGATTTCTTTGAAAGGTTCAGAGGCACCAGAAAGCCAATCAACATTAAAATCACCCATCACAATTACCTCTCTATATGTTGAACCTCACACAGAGCACTATCAGCCGTTTACACATTATCTCCCATCGCAGTTCTCAGTTACTTTTAGATACTGGAACAGACAAGCACTTTTCAACAGCAACAGTCCATCTGATCTCATTCCAACAGATGTGTCCCGAAGTGTACAGGTAGTCTCTCATCAATGTTCCTGTTATATCCGTCATCGTGACGCCAAATGTGGTAGCCGAATCCCCCATGGCGACCAAGACAAAGGGTGAGGCCTGGACAGCATCATTGTGTTTCAAAGAGGTTTATTTCAGGAGATTCATCAGGACATTTACAGAGGATTTCATGGAGCATCGAAGCAGCGGGCTGGAGGCCGCAATGGCACTCTAGTTGCTAGTTACAGGACCCGTTTATATCTGTGTGTGTGGGGTATATCATGTGTCTTAATATCTGCAAATAGACATATCGTTTCATTACTTGTGCAACATCAAGTCAAACACACGTCCATCTAGGGATCTGACCTTAACCTTTAGAGTCTATCTGCTCAGCAACTCTGAAATAGAGGCTATTCAAATCTACAACAATGTGATAGATCGTTTAAGGAGCTAGTTACAGCTGAAGGGGGCCTATACACACCAGTTACAACAAAACAATCATTTGACGATAAAGATAATTCTAGCGCGAGAAATTCAAAGCAATTTGGAACAGAGACAGCATGTAAAAGTGTTACAGAATAACAGGATTTAACATAGACAGCCACTCCCCCACCCCTAGTGTTTCTGTCTATTCTGAATAAGTTATAATCATTTATTGCCAGAATAGAGCCATTATGATAGTGTGTGTGGTTGTGTATGAAAGGGACACTTGATGATAGCTTTTAGAGGAGCAATGA
>CM049407.1:4695000-4702500 GCA_026929865.2 Hyperoplus lanceolatus
ACACACACACACACAAGTAATTGATGGAGATCCCATGGAGATGGAATAAAAACTATTTTGCATAATTGAGAAAGGCTCGTTAATTAATTTCTCCTTTTCCCATCACACTATGCACTGCTTTGCTATGATGGATGAAGCATTCGCTGACAGCTTTTGAACCAAACTAAAGTACACTCATATACAGCCATGGAAAAAAATTAAGAAACCAGTCTGGATTTTTCTTCAATCTTCATCTCTACATTACTTAATGAAAATGCTCTAAATGACAATATTTTTATTGTGAATTTGGTAGAAATGTTGTCAGTATAGTTTAGAAAATAAAACCAAAATGTTCATTCTACTCAAACATACGCCTATAGATAGTAAAACGAGAGACACTGAACATTTGGAGTGGTCTCTTCATTTTTTCCTCGGCTGTAAGTAAGTGGTTAAGGCGAGACACTGCAGGTGATAGGGTGACATTTTAAACGTATGGCTTCTGGCTTCTTTACATATGTTGACCTTGTACATTGCGTTACTTGGTTTGGAAAAGAAGCCTTGTGGTAGACAGTGCACACTAAAGTGGGGCCGAGCTTTATATGGGATCTGACAACAGATATAGCTTCTTTGATTAAAGGGTCATCACTCTCACATGTTTGTCTATTTATCCGTCTGTATGTCCTTCTTATCTTTGTGGCACACCTCATGTCATGCATACTCTTAAATGCAAGGTTGCTATGATACCTGTCTCGCATTCATTGTCTCACTTTGCCAATAGATTACTTACAGTAAAACAACTATTCTTTGTATTACAATTTTTTTCAGAAGTGTTTTTAATATATATGCAAATGTATCTAACTGTAATTATTAATATAATATTAATAATAAATAATGGAAAATATTTGGAATGTATGAAGATAATGTTTTTTTTTTTAACTTGTGGCAACTTACAGGAGTAGGATACTATGGCGCTGAATTCCTTTGTTCATTCCAATTATACAATGACAATTACGGCATTCTATTCTAAACTATTCTACACACACACACACACACACACACACACACACACACACACACACACACACACACACACACAGATAAATAACCCGTTTTGCTACGTGAAGCGTATCGAAACAACCAAATATCAACGTTGAATTAATTGCAAAACCAGTTTATAATTACCGGCTACAAATGAAAATATGGCGGAGACTTTTCCTCACACCGGGGGTATTGTTCTAGCTTGTGTTTCTCTAAATAGGTGTTTGTGTGTGTGTGTGTGTGTGTGTGTGTGTGTGTGTGTGTGTGTGTGTGTGTGTGTGTGTGTGTGTGTGTGTGTGTGTGTGTGTGTGTGTGTGTGTGTGTGTGTGTGTGTGTGTGTGGGTGTGTGTGTCTGTTATAGTGTCTGCGTGTGTGCGTCAGTGTGCGTGCATGCATGCCTGTGTGTGTGTGTGTCTGTTTTAGTGTCTGCGTGTGTGTGTGTGTGTGTGTGTGTGTGTGTGTGTGTGTGTTTAGGTTTTACAATTTTTTTTGTATTGTTCTGGCTTGTGTTTCTCTAAATGAAAATCACTTCCTATGAACGGCACATTGCACATCGCACAGTGTTGTAAAGGGAAAACATTGCTATTGGTCTGTGTGTGTGTGTGTGTGTGTGTGTGTGTGTGTGTGTGTGTGTGTGTGTGTGTGTGTGTGTGTGTGTGTGTGTGTGTGTGTGTGTGTGTGTGTGTGTGTGTGTGTGTGTGTGTAGTTCTCATCTCCCCGTCAGGTCTCTGGCCCCGGGCGTGTTTGATTTAAGCACCAGCTGAAATAGCCGCTCTGAATTCTAATCAAGAAATCTAAAAGTATAGGGTGCTCCGGTGGCGTAGTGGATAGAGCGCGTACCATACTGGCTCCGGCCTTCGTTGCAGTGGTCGCGGGTTCAAATCCGACCCGTGGACCTTTACTGCAGGTCATCCCCCTCTCTCTCTCTCTCTCTCTCTCTCTCTCTCTCTCTCTCTCTCTCTCTCTCTCTCTCTCTCTCTCTGTAATAATAAAATAATAATAATATAAATTTGAAGTATACATGGGTGTCTTAGGCGAACAACTTTCTCAATAAAATAATAATTAAATAAATGTTCCTAACAACAGCAGTTGCCACTAGCTACCTGTCCAATAGGATCGTTGTGTCTTTATTTTTGAATTGCTGCCTTCACTTTAAAGATTTAGTCAGTGATTCTGGAGAATCCTTGTTGTCATTTTTTCTTAATCAAAATCAGTGAATTTCTCCTCATGATCAGCTACTGTGTGGGCGCTGAAACACAATCCACTGTTAACACACAGCCTAGGCTCTGTAAACAGGTGTGTTGCTAGCTACGGTTAAAGTGTATGTTTGAGTAAGATGAACATTTTGGTTTCATTCTACAAACTACTGACAACATTTCTACCAAATCCCCCTCTGCAAAATATTGTCATCAAAGAGCATTTCCATTAAGTAATGCAGATATGAAAATTGAAGAAAAAAATCCAGCCTGGTCTCTTAATTTGTTTACAGAGCTGTATATGAAAAAAACTCCATTTAAAAGCCTACTTCACTGGTTGGGATATGAAGGTGTATTGAACTCTGAGATCCTATTTAGTTGAAAATTGAAATCGGTTCATCCTAGCCTGAGAAAAGGCAGACAGAGTGTTTTATGGTCTCACTGTCTAACCCTTCTTGTGACATCACAGTAAGGGTTAGGATTAACAGGACAGCTGGGCCAAGGGAAGACTGAGGGAAGAAAAACCTAATTCATTATATTATAATAGTTATTTTATAATGATAGAACGCTGGTTCCATATGGTTGAAGTATTCCTTTAAAATGCCACCATTATAGTCCAGTACCAAGTGTCATGCTTTTCTGAATAGGTAAACAATGTGGCACATATCTCCTTAACCATACCTTTAGAAAGCAGACAATTGGCATAAAGGTATCGTTAAGAAAACCCCTAGAAAAAATAACCTACCACCACTTGGATTCCTTAAAGCTGCAGTGTGTATAATGTTGGGTTTTATTTCCTAGCAGATTTTGTAGAAAGTAATTATGATATCCATAAGTACGTTTCATTGAGTGCATAATAGCTTCCCTTAGAAAGGGTCTCATATATGTCCATATTTCTGCATATTTTGGACCAAGGCCTAGTGCCGCCATCTTGAAAGTGTCATAGTTGGAATGTCATCAGGTGCATTGTTTAAAATTCAGAATTGTTCTTGCCCTTGAAGGCCCACTGTAGCTTCTGTTGTTATTCAAAAGGGTTGGGGTTACCCAGGGAGCGTTGCATTCTAGAACTTTGTAGAACTTTCTTGATGATGTCATATTACACACTGCACCTTTAAGACTTTTAGTATGTTATTAATTACATATTCATTAACAGTCAAAAAACAATTGGAATGGTTTCTGTTGCAATTGTTGAGAGGTCAGGTTGTATAATGCCTGGACCATTCATTCCGACCCAATTTTCACCCCGACACAAGTGTCTCCTGCCCTGCCCTGCCCTGCCCTGCCCTGCCCTGCCCTGCCCTGCCCTGCCCTGCCCTGCCCTGCCCTGCCCTGCCCTGCCCTGCTTAGCCCCATTATGACATATCGGATAGACGCTAAGTGAGAAGGAAAATTGTCGTTTCAAAAGGGCAAAAGCCTATTAACAGAAGGCCACCCACTCCATTAATGTGTGTGTGTGTGTGTGTGTGTGAGTGTGTGTGTGTGTGTGTGTGTGTGTGTGTGTGTGTGTGTGTGTGTGTGTGTGTGTGTGTGTGTGAGTGAGTGAGTGAGTGTGTGTGTGTGTGTGTGTGTGTGTGTGTGTGTGTGTGTGTGTGTGTGTGTGAGAGTATGTGTGTGAGTGTGAGTGTGAGTGAGTGAGTGAGTGAGTGAGTGAGTGTGTGTGTGTGTGTGTGAGTGTGAGTGTGAGTGTGAGCGTGAGCGTGTGGTGAGCGTGAGTGAGTGAGTGTGGGTGAGTGAGTGAGTGAGTGAGTGTGTGAGTGTGAGTGAGTGAGTGAGTGAGTGAGTGAGTGAGTGAGTGAGTGAGTGAGTGAGTGAGTGAGTGTGGGTGAGTGTGTGTGTGTGTGTGTGTGTGTGTGTGTGTGTGTGTGTCCTTAGCACAGGTCACAGCAGCTCCAAAAGATCAAGCTGATTTATTCTACTCCTCGTCAACGGTTAATGATTCGGTGGCATTTACTGTCTTCTGGTATTAAATCTGGCCTGAAAAGTGACAGGATATATTGTGTCATTGTACCCTGTTGTTTATTAGCCTTTATAGCAGTTTAGCTGTTTGATTGGGTCAGCTTTTTGAAAGAGTTACATATATATATATATTTTTTTTTTGATTGGGGGGGGGGTGGAAATGTATATCCAAATTGTTTATTGTTTAGTTGTGGACCCCCATTAGTTGACACAGTAGCGGCAGACTAGTCGTACTGCGGTCCAATCAAAAACAGAACATACAGTACAAATAATAAGTCATCAATCACATTCATATACAGCAGAAGCAACAAGCCTACAGATACAAAACTACAGTTGAAAATAAATAAATAAATAAATAGGCATCTGTGCGCTTCAGGGCGCGCAGACACCCACATGACAATACATTACATCGAGTGCCAAGTCAGAGTCCTGAGTTCATATTTAACATAAATAAACATAGGATTTAATTAGCCTACTGAATTCTCTCTTTACAGTTATAACACACATTTGCAAAGGGAGACCATTCCATGTGGTAAAGATAGATTGAATTGAAGGAGTTTTCATAACGTGAAATCTTCCAATACTGTTTTTTTAAAGGTGGAGTCAGTGATTCTGGAGACACATCAGTGAATATCTCACGATCTGCTACCTGTCTGCATTGTGTGTACGCTGAAGAAAAAAAACAGTGTTAATTCACAGCCGAGGCTTTGTAAACTATCATGTTACCAGTGGGGCCCCTTCTGTTTACATATCCTTTGTTTACATACCTCGTTTACAGGGCCTAGGCTGTGTATTAACAGTGCACTTCTCGTCAGTGCACACACAGTAAAGACAGGTAGCGAATCATGAGGAGATATTCACTGATTTTGACAAAAAAGTTATTTTGTCAACAAGTGTTCTCCAAAATCACTGACTCCACCTTTTAAATGAAATCTTGTTCAGATTATCATTGCTATCCTATATGCTAATAGTATGTAGGATATGGATATAGGCTGTGTAACTATAGCATCTCTACTGCATATATATATGCAGGTATATCAATTCTGTTTCCTTTTGTGGGATTTTTTCTGGTCCCATGGTCAAGAAATCAATGAACGCAGCGTCAAGGAATATGCAGCCAAATGCAATGTAATAAAACATATGTTAGATCCATAGTATTGACTATAGTGGCTCATGAGGAAGACTGGATTATTACCCACAGCCCTCAAGGTCACTGTGTCACTGTAGCTATAGCAACATGCCCCTTCACAGAGCCTAGGCTGTGTATACACATCAGATGTATTTCTCAGCGGGCACACAATATGGACAGGTAGCAGATGGTGTGGAGATATTCACTGATTTTGACAGTAAAGTAATTTTGAAGACAATAGTGCGCTCCAGAATCACTGACTCCACCTTTAATCTGCCCTTGGTAATTTAAACAACGATTAGTAACGATTAATCAAACAAACACAAATATAACATGATAATAACATGTGACTGGTCCCATGTTGAACCCTGGATCTTACAGAAAAGCACAAACAGCCCCCTGAATGCACACATAATATTTCCTAATCTCCCTATGGAATTTGACTATTGGGGTTTATTAAGTTTATCTGTCTGTGTGTGTGTGTGTGTGTGTGTGTGTGTGTGTGTGTGTGTGTGTGTGTGTGTGTGTGTGTGTGTGTGTGTGTGTGTGTGTGTGTCTGCTGTTGCAATCAGTAGATCGAAGTGAAGGGAAGTCGTGATTCATTAAAAACTAAATATAACGTGATTGGGTAGAATACAATTTCACATAAATATGCTAATACGTTTCCATGCACACACACACACACACACAAACACTCACACACACACACACACACACACACACACACACACACACACACACACACACACACACACACACACACACACACACACACACACACACACACACACACACACACACACACACACACACACACACACACACACTCCCTCCCTCCCTCCCTCCCTCCCTCACTCCCACCCACTCACACACACACACACACACACACACACACACACACACACACACACACACACACACACACACACACACACACACACACACACACACACACACACACACACACACATATAAGTTTCCTCTGAGCTGTAGAAATACAGTATAGTTTGTGTGAGAGGAACTCTGCAATAGGAAACAAGACCTTGATATAGTTCTTTTGATTTAATGTGACTGGCTCGCTGCTGTGCTTGGTATATTAAGTTTCTGCGCTATTTAGTATCCCGGAGAGGATACTAGAGCAAGGCTGTGATTATCTGTGTGTGTGTGTGTGTGTGTGTGTGTGTCTCTCTCTCTCTCTCTCTCTCTCTCTCTCTCTCTCTGTGGGTGTGTGTCTCTCTCTATCTGTGTGTGTGTGTGTGTGTGTGTGTGTGGGCGGGGGGGGCACTTCAGGGTCAGGCAAAGAAAGCGTACGGGGTTAACGGGTTTAGCTCTCATGAACTCATTAGTTAATTAGTGTGCAGAGCAGACCGATAATAAGTACACTCACATTGGCCTCTGAGCGTTGAAGAGAGAATCTAAGAAAGATACTAGTATAGTGGCTGCAAACCAAGCCACTGTACATTGGCTGCGTTCCGAATCGCATACTTTCTACTATTTAGTATGGTAGAAAAAAGATTTAGGATGTCCCGATTCTTGTGGCCAGATTTAGGATGGTTAGAAGTACCCGGATGTCCTACTTCATGCGGCCAAGATTGTTAGTGTTGAAAACTGCATCCTATTTGGGCGATTCTGACCCACAATCCAGTGCGCACGTGAAGTGACGTCACATCGACGAAGCCTCCATATGAAAACAAACGGGGACGCGACGGATATAAAAGCAAGAGGCAAGATCAAGGCGCAATGTTATGATGAAATAAGAGAGTAAAGTATGTCCCAATAGTATGCCTACTGCATCCTAACTAGATTATTTTGATGGTCAGATGTAGTATGTAGAATAGAAAAAAGAAAGAGTGTGCGATTCGGAACGCAACCATTGTAGGCATTTCCTTTTCAACTGTCAAGTTAATTGTACACACAAGCTTGATTTTTGTTTCTTCGATGGCACACTCAAACACTTCCTAACAAAAATCAATCTTTACTCTTTTAAACAACTCATTTCTCCAATTTATTTAATTTTCCTTTATTTATGAGATTTTTTGGGGCATTTTTATGCTTTTATTGATAGTGTAGAGACAGAGTTGAAATGGGGCAGAGAGGGGAGTGACATGCAGAGAACGACCGCGGGCTGGAATCTAATCTGGGTCCGCTGCTGGCCGAGGGGGGGGGGACGCCCTACCAACTGAGCTAAGGGCGCCCCTATGT
>CM049407.1:4707500-4712500 GCA_026929865.2 Hyperoplus lanceolatus
CCCCTAATCAAGCTGGCAGAGACGTGTCGGTTGCTAAGCTACTTCTCTTCACGTCTCTCAGTCACTCGGCACCAACAGCTTTGTCAGGATTAGTGTGGTTGTTATCGCCGTGACAACACTTCAGTTGCCATCCAAGAAGTGCGATACACACACACACACAGACACACACAGACACACACACACACACACACACACACACACACACACACACACACACACACACACACACACACACACACACACACACACACACATACAGAAGTCACAGTGACACCCTGAATTTGAATTTGTCAAGTTTTTGAGTAATGACTTTCTGTATGCAATGTGTGGTATTTATATATGTGTGTGTGTGTGTGTGTGTGTGTGTGTGTGTGTGTGTGTGTGTGTGTGTGTGTGTGTGTGTGTGTGTGTGTGTGTGTGTGTGTGTGTGTGTGTGTGTTACGGCCGGCCATCCCAGGCTCGTTCAGCCGGCCAGTAAACATGCAAATAAACCAAATGAAACCATGAATCAAAGTAATAAGGTGCTTTATTTAAAACAAACCCACAACACAACTCGAGCAGGAGGCTGCAAAAGGAAAAGGGTAAACGGGAGGAAGACCTGGGCAGCCACAGTTGGACCACAGTATTGCCCAGGTCTTCCTCCAACTAAACTATAACCCCGGCCCCTCTAAACTACAAGCAAAGTAAAATAATACAACCTAGCAGCCCCCCATAAGTAAACCAACCATAAACTAAAGAAACCACAAGCAGCAGGTCAGCAACACACCGTCCTCCAGTCAGGCAGGCAGAGAGAGAGAGCCAGCCGCCCAGGACACGCCTTTAATACTCTGCCGGATTGGGAGCACCTGCCCCCAATCCGGCCCCAGAACACCTGAAAGAGGGAGAATGAAGGAGGCAAGAGGAGGGAGGAGAAAACAAGGCGGGAGCCGTAACAGTGTGTGTGTGTGTGTGTGTGTGTGTGTGTGTGTGTGTGTGTGTGTGTGTGTGTGTGTGTGTGTGTGTGTGTGTGTGTGTGTGTGTGTGTGTGTGTGTGTGTGTGTTCGAGAGAGTGTACAGCTCCGGAAAAATGTCAGAGACCAGTCTGGATTTTTCTTCAATCTTCATCTCTACATTACTTATTGAAAATGCTCTAAAAGACAATATTTGTATTGTGAATTTGGTAGAAATGTTGTCAGTATTTTATATTATAAAACCAAAATGTTCGTTTTACTAAAACATATGGCTAAGAATAGTAAAGTCAGTGAAAGGGCAGTATGGGTGTGAGTTTTGCTTGTGTTTAGGCCTTTCCATAGCGGATATATAAGAGGTTAAAAGTGAGACCTATCTAATATCTATGCAATAAGCCAGTCCCTTACAGTACGCTCACTATATTCTAAAGACTCAAAAGTTCTAGTGTCCTCATCTTAAAGGAGCTACGAGGAACTTTTAAAATATTTCTGAAACAGTCTCATTTTTCCTCTGATGATCATAACTGACATGTAACAGCAAACCAGACCATCAGTGCAAATTATGCTGTTTTTATATAGTTTTTCTTAATGCCTTTGTCATGGATATACGCTCACCCAGGAACAACAGCTGGGGTGGTAAAGACACTACCGCTTTTGTCCAAAGGGGGCGCTAGAATGAAAACAATCTGAAAGTTCCTCGGAGCACATGTAATGGTGTAGTCAATACAATACTCTTGCCTTTAACAGATAGCACTTCTGATATCTTTCAAATCTGCATATATATATATATATATATATTTTTTTTTTTAAAGATATTTTTTGGCATGTTTATGCTTTATTTGATAGTGCAGAGAGACAGAGGTGAAACAGGGCAGAGAGGGGAGTGACATGCAGAGAATGACCGTGGGTGGGAATCGAACCCGGGTCTGCTGCTGGGCCCGGCCCGGGAGGGGGACGCCTTACCAACTGAGCTAAAGGCGCCCCCACAAATCTGCATATTTTTACAGATATGAAGGTCATTGTACCGAAAAATCCCGACTCGAAAAATAACTTGTGCCTCTCTATGTTGCAATACAAAGCCACTGGATGGGTGTGTGTGTGTGTGTGTGTGTGTGTGTGTGTGTGTGTGTGTGTGTGTGTGTGTGTGTGTGTGTGTGTGTGTGTGTGTGTGTGTGTTGTGTGTGTGTTTTCATAATGACTTCCTGTATTGTGGTATGCATGGCTGAGCGTTTTAATTTAGAATCATATTAGGCGACAACACCAATCTATTCAAAATGTCCTTTTTGATGTTTATTAATGTCTGTCTTTGAAAAGCAATAATTGTTTCTTTTAAGAGAAACGTGATCTGAATAAAACATTGGACTTCTGGACATGAGATTCCCGTTAGGCCCATACACTCAAAACCAATTAAACTTAAAGGTGGAGTCAGTGATTCTTTTTTTTTTTTTTTTTTTTTTTAACCTTTATTTATACAGGTAAATCCCATTGAGTCCGAAGACTCTTTTACAAGGGAGGCCTGTTTTCCTTTCCCACGTTACCATTCACACACACATTCATACACCGATAGCACGCTAACTATCGACATTCACACGAGGCAAGGTGGGTGAAGTGTCTTGCCCAAGGACACAACAACTATGACACAGGTGGCAGGGCGGGAATCGAACTTCCAATCCTTTGATCATCGGCCGACCCGCTCTACCAACTGAGCCACAGTCGCCCTATTCTGGAGAACGCTTGTTGTCAAAATCACTTTTTTGTCATTAAAAAGTAAATATCTCCTCACGATCCACTGTCTGTCCGTACTATGTGTGCACTGAACAAAAACAAATCTGGTGTTAATACACAGCCTAGGCTCTGTAAACTGGTACGTAAACAAAGGGTATGTTAAACACAAGGGGGGCTAACAGTAGCTATAGCAACATGCCCGTGTACACACTCCAGGCTGTGTATTAACATTTGATTATTTTCTTGTTGGCCCACACACAGTACAGACAGGTTGCATATTGTGAGGAGATATTCAATGATTTAAAAAAAATAAATTAAAATTAAAATTAAAAAATCTTATTGGTATATATGCTATAATAAGATATGTATTAGACTGGGAGGTTAGCTACACAAACGTATGGCTAGTCTTAGCATAAATTCACTTTGTTCGGGCAGCTGCTGTGTGTTTATGATGGATGTATGGCTGGGAATTACAAGTTAAAAGTAAAAAAATAAGTCACATTTGAATCTGACTTAGACATAATTGCAGGTATAGGGTCCAGTAATCTTTGTGTGTGTGTGTGTGTGTGTGTGTGTGTGTGTGTGTGTGTGTGTGTGTGTGTGTGTGTGTGTGTGTGTGTGTGTGTGTGTGTGTGTGTGTGTGTGTGTGTGTGTGTGTGTGTGTGTGTGTGTGTGTGTGTTATAGGTTTTGCAAATCCGATGACTTTGCTCAGAGTCATTCACCGAGAACTGAATTTCTGTTTGCACTGCAGCTTTCGCCTGATAGATGTTTGTATAAGTAAAACTCCAATCTACTTTCTCTCCCCGTGGACTTCCAACACACACACACACACACACACACACACACACACCGACACACAGGTACCAGGGCACACACACACACACACACACACACACACAGGTACCAGGGCTGTTTACCCACACATGACAGTTACCTCAATCAAAACCCTTGTTGCCACGGAAAGGTTTCTACCCTAAACACACACACACACACACACACACACACACACACACACACACACACACACACACACACACACACACACACACACACACACACACACACACAGAGGTAATTAGAGGGCACAACACACCAAGACACAAGACCACCCCTGTCCTATAAAAACACATTCAATATATAAACCATTGTTGCAACAGTGGAATACATTTCTCCCAAAAATTCACATACACACACCTGTACACACACACACTACACACACACACACACACACACACACACACACACACACACACACACACACACACACACACACACACACACACACACACACACACACACACACACACACACACACACACACACACACACACACACACACACACACACACACACACACACACAGCATCCCAAAAAGCTGATCAACTGTTTTTTATAAATGCATGGCTGTGTTCAACAAGCCATACTAAAATCTTCCCTCCTACATACTCAACATGTACATACTACATACTGTCTACTTAACCTACTAACGTCCTCCCTCCTACATACTCAACATGTATATACTACATACTGTCTACTTAACCTACTAACGTCCTCCCTCCTACATACTCAACATGTATATACTACATACTGTCTACTTAACCTACTAACGTCCTCCCTCCTACCTACTCAACATGTACATACTACATACTGTCTACTTAACCTACTAACGTCCTCCCTCCTACATACTCAACATGTACATACTACATACTGTCTACTTAACCTACTAACGTCCTCCCTCCTACATACTCAACATGTATATACTACATACTGTCTACTTAACCTACTAACGTCCTCCCTCCTACATACTCAACATGTATATACTACATACTGTCTACTTAACCTACTAACGTCCTCCCTCCTACATACTCAACATGTATATACTACATACTGTCTACTTAACCTACTAACGTCCTCCCTCCTACATACTCAACATGTACATACTACATACTGTCTACTTAACCTACTAACGTCCTCCCTCCTACATACTCAACATGTACATACTACATACTGTCTACTTAACCTACTAACGTCCTCCCTCCTACATACTCAACATGTATATACTACATACTGTCTACTTAACCTACTAACGTCCTCCCTCCTACATACTCAACATGTACATACTACATACTGTCTACTTAACCTACTAACGTCCTCCCTCCTACATACTCAACATGTACATACTACATACTGTCTACTTAACCTACTAACGTCCTCCCCTACATACCAACATGCACTCAATTACCTACTAACGTCCCCAACTCAACATGTATATACTACATACTGTCTACTTAACCTACTAACGTCCTCCCTCCTACATACTCAACATG
>CM049407.1:4720000-4722500 GCA_026929865.2 Hyperoplus lanceolatus
ATTTTACAATTGAGACGGAAGAGAGATAGGATTTTTTTTTTGAGCTGAACACACTCACAGTAAAAATGACATAAGGTCCCAGATTCCATTTCAAAAGCCCTCAAACATTTGGCTATGAGTTATGCCTTATTAAACTGAGCCATACCCGATCACTGCACATATAAATTGCTCTTCAAAATGTGATCCACGCCACAGAAGCACACTCCTCTTGATGTAGTGGAGCGAAAGATTATGCTTGCAACCCTTTTTATTCAATGGAATAAATCGCTGTATACATATGTTTTCAACCCTTTCCTTAAGTGAAATAAATCGCTCTACAAATACAGTATTTTTTTGTTTTTAGGATATGTTAAGCTGTATGCATACACACTTCGGTCATAACTACATGGCATGATTTAACCCTTGTGTGACCTTAACTTTTGTGCTTGCTTGCTTACTTACTTACTCACTCGCTTGCTTGCTTACTTACTTACTTACTTACTTTTAAAAGTGGGCATTTAGATGTAGATACACTGAGAAAGCGTCCCTGGGAATAGCTATCTTTCCCACACGGCTTGGAATCCTAACTGTTGACTTTAGTGTTGGCGATACGATCACCTGAGTTCTGTCTAAGTTGTCTTAGTCTTAGGAGGCATTGGCTCATGTTTGCTCCGTGGCACACACACACACACACACACACACACACACACACACACACACACACACACACACCGGACACACACACACACACACAATTATACATTGTCTGTAACTGTGGTCCATTGTGCTGCTGCCTGTCTGGGCCAGGTCACCTTTGAAAAAGAGATTTTTAATCTCAATAGGTTTTTTTACTGGTTAAATAAAGGTTAAATAAAAAAAATAAAATAAAAACACACACACAGAGACACACACACACACAAACACACACACACACACACACACACACACACACACACACACACACACACACACACACACACACGCATGTAATCTGTGATCAAACTAGAAATGGATATGCTATTTTCTTAGTATCTACCTGTAGTCTCTTGCAGCAAACATACTGTGGGGCAATGGGTTTCAAATGCCTTTAAAGATCGCAGTATAGCTTGGAATAAAAGCCCGGTCATTGATGTGGCAACAGCATTCTTTTCTTTAGTTTTTGTTTTACTTAAATCAATATTTATATGACCTCTTAACTTCGCTATGGGGGAGATATCATTCTCACCTTGAACAAAGTGAAATGAAATCCATCCCTAAGACTCTCCTTCACATGGAAAATTACAGCTGTTGTTGTCTGTTAAAAGGTGAGGCAGGCAAGAACATTGTTTTGTTAGGCAATCGGTTCATCCTAGCCTGAGAAAAAAGGCGGAAAGAGTGTTTTATGGTCTCACTGTCTAACCCTACATTTTACTAGTGTGACATCACACTAGTAAAAATCTTGGGTTAGGATAAACGGGACAGCTGGGCCAAGGGAAGACTGAGGGAAGAAAAAACCTCATTCATTATATTAAAATAGCGATTTTTTAATGATAGAACGCCGGTTCCGTATGGGTGAATTACTAGGAGTTTCTTTAGGCAGTTATATACATGTTTGAGTGGTGCTTTGTGATACAGCAGTTTTACAACTGAAATTCACAAGTTAACTTTAAATGTGATCTTTAATCATTTAAGAATGTATTTCTCCCCCCAACACAAATAGTTCGACAACAGCAGTCAGAGCGGAGCGTTCTATGCAACATTTAATGAGCTCGTCTTGTTTTTTTATCTGGTAACATTAACCACGGCGGCCCGATGTCCCGTAAAATCACCAAAGAAACGGAACGGCGATCTTAATCTAGTTGGTAATAAGGTCCCTCCCAATCCAAACCCCCACGCTTCATTTCCCAGAGTTTATGAGTGTATTTCGGCCCTGGGGAAGTAACGTTATACAATGAGGGGGGAAAGCTAGGCTAGGCTAAAGCTATGCAGCGCTCGTATTATTCAGCAGCCTGAGTTTATCTCCACACACTATTGCTGTCTTCAGTAACGTGAGTGTGAGCGACTACCGCACACTGTCTCCGTCTGTGTCTGTGTGTGGCAGCGATCCCTCTCACAGGGGAGAGACTCGGTCAACCGGAGTCACACACACACACACACACACACACACACACACACACACACACACACAGATAACACACAGTGAAGCTCCGGCTCATCAGTGAGCCGCGGAGTGATTTTGACAGTTGGTCTACAGTTTGGTGAACAGTCCGAGTATGTTGTTCCTAATATCAGCACTCTTTCAGAACGCTCAGAAGGTCTCTGTCCAATCAGATCACTCCTCAGAACCAACTGCTGTATAAGTATTCTTTAGGCAGTATATACATGTTTGAGTGGCCTTTGAGATAGATAGATAGATAGATAGATAGATAGATAGATAGATAGATAGATAGATAATAATAATAATAATAAAACAACAACAACAACAGACAGACAGACAGAATGGCCGTGAGTCCTTGTAAAACCTCCCCGTGACCACCCCCCC
>CM049407.1:4730000-4737500 GCA_026929865.2 Hyperoplus lanceolatus
TCCATAAAAGGCAAACCTCGATATCTTTGAGCCTATAGAATATGGAGCCTTGACAGTTTCTCATTTTACTAAGCGATTTTTTTTTTTTTTTTTTTTTTTCTTCGACGGGATGCGGCTTCAGCTCAAAATCCAATTCTCTACTTGACAAAGATGGCTGAGCACATTTTGGGCCTTTTGTGTTCTTTGAGGAGACGATATGCAGAAATATACAGCTCTGGAAACAATGAAGAGACCACTCCAAATATTCAGTGTCTCTCGTTTTACTATGTATAGGCATTTTATTCTTTAAATTACTGACAACATTTCTACCAAATTCCCCCCAAAAAAATATTGTCATTAAAGAGCATTTCCATTAAGTAATGTAGAGATGAAGATTTAAGAAAATCCAGACTGGTCTTTTAATTTATTCCAGAGCTGTAGCCTATATATATTTTTTTAGGGAAACAAAATATAGTCTTATAGCTTGCTGTCAATCTTATTAAAAGGTGAATGATGCGGAAGAGTTGTGTGATTTTTCTCTGCTGAATAGCCTGGCTGTCTTACAGAGCAAAAAGTAATTATGTATACCCTTTTCTTTTCTGTTTTAGTTTGCATATTAATGTTTGATCTTGAGGACACATCTATTGTGCCACATGGAGAGCCTTTGATTTAACAATTATGTCTTCACAAGTATAATCTTCACAAGAGGAATTCATGATTGAATGAGTGCAGATATCAGCTTCTTTGAAAATATTTGTGTGATTTATTTTTTTTTGTAAGACATTGCATCTATGATGAGTTACATAAGGAATTCCACTGATTATGAATAAAATTGTTCGAATATCAGTTAACAGTCAATCAAATACATTTAATAATAATGGCAATAGTTGCAAAAAATAAAAATAATAAAATACAGAATATATAACTTTACCTAAAACAGTTGAGAAATAATACAAATCTATTAAAACAATTATTGTTATTGTTGCCATGGACTCCTTAAATATTGTTATTGTTGCCATGGACTCCTTAAATATTGTTATTGTTGCCATGGACTCCTTAAATAGTTATTGCTTCCTTGCCTCATTACATTGTTACATTTCTGTTTTCTAGTGGTGGACGGGGCTAAAAAATAAAAAATAATAATAATAGTGGTTTCTGTATCTATGGTTATTTTGTTCGGCAGCTGTGAACTCCATAAAATAATCCTTGCGTAAAAAAAAAAAAAATACATTTAAAATGTTTTGTGTTAGTAAACTGTGGTTATATGTTAATCCCCCTTAAAGGTGCAGTGTGTAATATGACATCATCAAGAAAGTTCTACAAAGTTCTAGAATGCAACACTCCCTGGGTAACCCCACCCCTTTCGAATAATAACAGAAGCTACAGTGGCCTTCAAGGACAAGAACAATTCTACATTTTAAACAATGCACCTGATGACATTCCAACTATGACACTTTCAAGATGGCGGCACTAGGCCTTGGTCCAAAATATGCTGAAATATGGACATATATGAGACCCTTTCTAAGGGAAAAAATAATAATTCGAAACTTTTTTTTCAGCTATCATGCACTAAATTAAATGTACTTATGGATATTATAATTACTTTCTACAACATCTGCTAGGAAATAAAACCCAAAATTCTACACACTGCAGGTTTAAATAATGATTTCATTATTTCCCTAATGTCCATTTCTGTGTCTCTCCCAGTGGTGGGCGATGCTAAAGAGATAGACTGGTACGCTCCGAGCGGAGAGCAGATCATAAAAAATAAATGCAGATATCGATGGTTATTTTTAAGAATAAAAATTGTAGCAATAATACAAATACCAAATTTAAAACTTTACTCAAATCAGTTAAGAAAGAAAAATAATAAAGAAAATTCATTTCAAGTCATACTTGTTTTTTATTTTTTTTTTTTTTTTTTTTTTGAAAAAAAAGACTTAAAAATTAAATTCACACTTCATAATTCTTGCCTCCTTGCCTAATTGCATTGTCCATTTCTGTGTATTTCTGTGTCTCTTCCAGTGGTGGGCGATGCTAAAGAGATAGACTGGTACGCTCCCAGTGGAGAGAAGATCGCTCCCAGTGGACCAGACATTTTCGTGAGCCGCAGCGATGAGTCTCAGTCCACGCTCACCATCTATCACGCCAACGTCGACAGCGCCGGCATCTACAAGTGTGTCGCTAAGAACGCAGAGAAGGAAGCCCAGGCCACCGTGCAAGTCAAGATATTCCGTAAGTCTCATGCTGTGTTTCTATAAGTTCTATGAGCTATTTTCAAGAGTTAGTTAGTATGATATAGCTAAAAGCTAATTTTTAACATCATTCTTTAGCGGCAAAAACTTAAGTCCCTGCATTCTGGTGAACAGTCCAAGTCAAGATCTTCCATGAGTCTAATTCTGTTTTTTTTTTATCTGAGGTTTTGAGTAAACACTGTTTGGTATAAACCTTTAGAATTTAGATTTCTGGGGAATTTTTATACACATTTGTGTTGCCTTTTTCTGTATCGTTAAGGGTAAATATCTGTAATTATGTCAAGGAAGAGACAGTATTCAGGTTCCCGGTGACACAAATTTAATGGAATATAATGCAGTAAGGGTCTCAGGCATCTAAAATATTTGTTATTAGGGTTAGAGGGTCAGGGGTCAGGGTTTAATGTTAGAGGGTATACAAGTGTGTCGCTAAGAACGCAGAGAAGGAAGCACAGGCCACCGTTCAAGTCAAGATATTCCGTAAATTTAATTCTGTATTTCGATAAGTTCTGAGAGTTATTTTCAAGAGTTAGTTAGCACGATATAAAACCAAATTTTGAATCAAATTGTTTGCAGCATAAACATAATTCCCTGCATTCTGGTGAACAGTCGAAGTGAAGATCTTCCATAAGTTTAATTCCGTATTTTTTTTATTATTATTATTATCTGAGGTTTTGAGTGAACACTGTTTGGAAAACTATGATGATATGAATGGGATTTTTGAGCAGCAAAAACTTGATTGCCTGCAGTCTGGTGAAAAGTCCAAGCAAATCCGTTAGGGAAGGATATAGCCCCCCCTGAATTTCCACCGCTATGTAAATGGATCGGTCCATTTTAAACGACTGACTGCTATGTGGGTCTTTCACACAGTCTTAATATCTGTCTCAACACAGTCTAGCTCTAAACGTTCCCACGCCATCTGTGATTATATGAACAACTAAGCCAACAATATATTCATCATAGAAACAGCAGCTGAGCCATATGGTGGCCACACACACACACACACACACACACACACACACACACACACACACACACACACACACACACACACACACACACACACACACACACACACACACACACACACACACACACACACACACATAGCTGGTTACAATGTTAATCAACTCTTAAGATTTTTATAAGCAACGTAAATATGCAACAAGAAAAGGTGCTCCGAGGAACTTTTAAAATATTTCTGAAACCGTCTCATTTTTCCTCTGATGATCATAAATGACATGTATCAGCAAATAAGACCATAAGTACAAAGAATGTATATATTTTTGTATATAGTTTTTCTTAATGCCTTTGTGATGGGTATATATATTATATTATACTATCTATGGTATATACGCTCACCCAGGAACAACAGCTAGCGTAGTAAAAACACTACCACTTTTGTCCAAAGGGGGGCGCTAGAATGATTGATTTTTCATATATCCCTATACAGTGCCTATCAACTTTAAGATGTGTATAAGCAATGTAAACATACAGCAAGACCATTTTTGTCACCTTTTAGAACTGAATTGTGTGTGTAATGTGTGTGTGTGTGTGTGTGTGTATATTCCTACAGAAAAGATCAGCTTTGAGAGCGCTCCGAGCCCTCAGGAGTTTAACGAAGGGGATGACGCGGACATAGTGTGTGATGTCGTCGCTTCACCACCTCCAATCATCATCTGGAAACACAAAGGCTCCAAGATCCAGGTCTCCAAAGACGGTAAGACAGACAGACAGACAGACAGACAGACAGACAGACAGACAGACAGACAGACAGGCAGACAGACAGACAGGCAGGCAGGCAGACTGGCAGACAGACAGACAGACAGACAGACAGGCAGGCAGGCAGACTGGCAGACAGACAGGCAGACAGATAGGCAGACAGACAGACAGACAGGCAGACAGACAGACAGACAGGCAGACAGACAGACAGACAGGCAGACAGACAGACAGGCAGACAGGCAGACAGACTGGCAGACAGACAGACAGGCAGACAGACAGACAGACAGACAGACAGACAGACAGACAGGCAGGCAGACAGGCAGACAGACAGACAGGCAGACAAACAGACAGACAAACAGGCAGACAGACAGGCAGGCAGGCAGGCAGACAGACAGACAGACAGACAGACAGGCAGACAGACAGACAGACATACAGACAGACACACACACACACACACACACAAGCTGTTCCAATGTATTTAGACTATACTTTCCACTGGGCAGTGTGGTGCGGTTCACTTTGGTATGGCAAGCATTTATTTGCATTTTTCAAATGTTATTTACATTTTAAATGAACGCAAGCCAGTTCTAGGGTTACCATGTCATGCCGATCTGAACTGTGTGTGTGTGTGTGTGTGTGTGTGTGTGTGTGTGTGTGTGTGTGTGTGTGTGTGTGTGTGTGTGTGTGTGTGTGTGTGTGTGTGTGTGTGTGTCTGTGTGTGTGTGTGTGTGTGTGCCCTTGCGTGTGTGTCTCCATCGTGCCATCACTGACTCCCATTTCAACTCTAACTTGCTGCCAATGTGGTTTTCTGCCAGTTTTGTGCTTTCCAAACTATTCGCCACACTCTCCCCTGATCTCTGTCTCCTCTCGCCCATCATGCTCTGGATGAACCAAGCAATGCTGGTTCAACTGGGCAAGTTTTTAGACCTCCTAAAATCATGCACGGACACGGAAATTGTAATTTTTTTTTTTTTATAAAGTAAGAATTGGTCATTGTATTGACTTAAAGGTGCAGTGTGTAATATGACATCGTCAAGAAAGTTCTACAAAGTTCTAGAATGCAACGCTCCCTGGGTAACCCCAACCCTTTAGAATAATAACAGAAGCTACAGTGGCCTTCAAGGACAAGATCAATTCTAAATTTTAAACAATGCACCTGATGACATTCCAACTATGACACTTTCAAGATGGCGGCACTAGGCCTTGGTCCAAAATATGCAGAAATATGGACATATATGAGACCCTTTCTAAGGAAAAAATTATAATTAAAACATTTTTTTCAGCTATTATGCACTAAATTAAATGTACTTATGGATATTATAATTACTTTCTATAAAATCTGCCTGGAAATAAAACCCAACATTCTACACACTGCAGCTTTAATGTTAAGCCCAGGCTAGATGAAACCTAAACACAACATAAAAGTTTGCTCCACTATTTCCAAACTCGCATATGACCAGTGCAAAAGTTTGCTGTCCAAACACAGAGCGTTTATTATTAAAGCTATGGTGCGTAACTTATGTCGCACTTTAGGCTTAGTTGACGTTACATTGACACACATTACAATGACAAAGCTCTGTTGGTTTTGACAATGCAACTTGCAGCATAAGCTTATAGGTCAACTGCTACTTTCACAAGAAATTCACATGAGCAGTTTTTCAGCGACACACACACACACACACACACACACACACACACACACACACACACACACACACACACACACACACACACATACACAAACACAGGGTTACAACAATTAGTGGTTTCTTCCAGTGAAAAACACATTCCTTGACCAGACTCCAAGAATAAAGGCGAAGTTAGGACAGCAGTGTGGTGACTGCAGGCTGTCCAGCAGTCACTGAAGGAGGGTGTGTGTGTGTGTGTGTGTGTGTGTGTTTGTGTGTGTGTGTGTGCATGCGTGTGCCTGTGTGTCTCTCTGCATGTACGTGTGTGTGTGTCTCTCTGCATGTGCGTGTGTGGCTGTGTGTCTGCGTGAGTGTGTGTGTACTTGCGTGCGTGCAGGCTTGTGTGTGTGTGTGCGCGTGCATGTGTGTGTGTGTGTGTGTGCGTGGGTTACTGTGAGGTTAAAATAGACCATAATCCAAGTGTTAGACAAATCCCAATTTTCCGGGCCACAGCTCAACCAAAGTCCAAACACACAGAGATTCAAGTTTTTTTGTTTAACTCTGTGTGTGTGTGTGTGTGTGTGTGTGTGTGTGTGTGTGTGTGTGCGCGTGCGTGCGTGCGTGCGTGCGTGCGTTAGAAATGTCGTGGAGTAGAACTGAAAAATAGACAATCAAATCCAAAGTCTTGTTGTATAGGTGAAGTAAATGTACGTATCTAGTTCTCATGATTGGCAGGGGAGCTATGGCAACAAAAAGTTGTAAGTGCCAAAACATCTCACAAATCTCAAAAAGTTGTAGAAAAACATCCATTCTATCACTGAATACATGATTATATGCATCAGGTGATTTTTTTTCTTCAGCACACAGGCTGTTCTAGTTTACACCGAAATACGCACAGAGACACAGAGACACACACACACACACACACACACACACACACACCATAGGCTTCTCTCTATGTATTGCAGATGGGACGAAATCTAACTCAGGTCCCCGCTCATTAGCATAGAAATCGGGGCAGTCAGAAGCAGTGGACTCCCACAGTGGTGCTCCCATACAAAGTAAGGAACCAACCGGGCTGTAAAAAGTTACGCTTTACAATTAATTAACTCAGTCAGGTTTAAAGTCCACACTGGGATAGCCACAGATTCTGAACAATAGTTTTTATTTTATTTTTATTTATTGGGACTATCCCTGTTCAAAATCCCATACTCTTTCTGTATTCTATTGTATGTGTCTGACCATGAAAATACGTCTATAAGGATGCAGTAGGCATGCTCTTGGGACATACTTTTTATTTTTATTTTTTAATTTTTTATTTAATTGGGACTATGCAAAAAAGAAAAAATCCTAAATAGGCATATTTTTTTTTATTATTTTTTTTGGCAATGTGTGATAAACAATAGTGTTGTTAAGAAGCTATTGTTCAAAACAACATTTTGAATAACAGCTTTTGATTTAAAAGGTGCAGTGTGTAATATGACATCATCAAGAAAGTTCTACAAAGTTCTAGAATGCAACGCTCCCTGGGTAACCCCATCCCTTTAGAATAATAACAGAAGCTACAGTGGCCTTCAAGGACAAGAACAATTCTACATTTTAAACAATGCACCTGATGACATTCCAACTATGACACTTTCAAGATGGCGGCACTAGGCCTTGGTCCAAAATATGCAGAAATATGGACATATATGAGACCCTTTCTAAGGTAAAAAAAATAATAATTCAAAGCATTTTTTTCAGCTATTATGCACTAAATTAAATGTACTTATGGATATTATAATTACTTTCTACAAAATCTGCTAAGAAATAAAACCCAAAATTCTACACACTGCAGGTTTAAATGTTTTATTATTATTTTTATTTTTTTAAATTGGGACTATAAAAAAAGAAAAAGTAAAAATCCTGAATTGGCCTAC
>CM049407.1:4740000-4742500 GCA_026929865.2 Hyperoplus lanceolatus
GACGCTACACCATGTAGACGCTACACCATGTAGACGCTACACCATGTAGATGCTACACCATGTAGATGCTACACCATGTAGATGCTACACCATGTAGACGCTACACCATGTAGACGCTACACCATGTAGATGCTACACCATGTAGATGCTACACCATGTAGATTGCACCAGTAATATTATGGCTCTTCCTTTTTTTTCTCAATTTTTGTTTTGTCTTGTTTGTAAATGTCTTGAATATAAAACTGGAAAACTGAATATAAAATAATTTGAAAATAAATTAAGCCTCATCAGAAAATGCTGCCTGCACTCAAAACGTCTCTTGTACCAATCTTTCCCATGTCTCCGTCAGTGCTTCCCACTATCCGTGCTCGTCAGTCGGACGTTAACGCGACCGCAGACATCGGAGCCTCTGCTCTGCTGGCCTGTGACGCAGACGGATTCCCCGAACCCACCGTCACATGGGCACAGTATGTATACACTGCTGCAGACAGACAGACAGACAGACAGACAGACAGACAGACACACGCACACGGACAGACAGACAGACAGACAGACAGACAGACAGACAGACAGGCAGACACACACACACACAACTCGCACGCACGCACACACACACAGACTTGCACCCACGCACACACACATACACAGACACATGCACACACATACACAAACACACACACACACACTGACTCACTCACTCACTCACTCACCCACTCACTCACTCACTCACTCACTCACTCACTCACTCACTCACTCACTCACTCACTCACTCACACTCACACACGGTCTACCTCTAGAAATAATGTACTACTGTATAGTTCCGAGGTGTTTGTCCATATATTTCGGCAAAACATAAGTTAATAAATTCATAAAAAATTACCATAGATTTTCTGCTAAAATATTCAGCTTCATATTAAGCCTTTCAACTTAGCTCCTTGAGCTATTTGTCCTTATGTGTTGCTCTCTCATTACAATATATTAGAATCAAGTTGTGCTCCATAAACAAGCTCTTCTGTAAGATCATTTTTTTGGGCATTTTCAAGCTTTATTAGATAGTACAGAGTTGAAATGGGGAGACAGAGAGAGAGAGAGAGAGAGAGAGAGAGGGGGGATGACCTGCAGTAAAGGTCCACAGGTCGGATTTGAACACGCGACCACTGCAACGAAGGCCGGGGGCAATATGGTACACGCTCTATCCACTACGCCACCGGAGCGCCCCATAAACAAGCTTTCTAAAGAAGTCCACTGGGGCTGTGGCAGCTTGTGTGCACCTTTGAACACGTTGTTTGAATCAGTGTGAGATTAAAATATACTTTTTTCTTGTTTGGAATATATTGTATGTAAATTAATCCTTACGGACGCATCAAAATAACTTAGAAAAATTATATCTACAGCTCTGGAAAGAATTAAGAGACCACTCCAAATGTTCAGTGTCTCTCGTTTTATTCTTTAGAGGCATATGTTTGAATAGAATGAACATTTTGGTTTTATACTATAAACTAATTAAAAAATTTCTACTAAATTACAATACATTTTTTGTCATCAAGAGCATTTTTAATAAGTTGTGTAGAGATGAAGATTTAAGAAAAGTCCAGACTGGTCTCTTAATTTTTTTCCAGAGCTGTATATTATTTTATTTATTCCTCTCATTAAAATATATTAGAATCAAATTGTGCTAAATAAACAAGCTCTTCTGAAAAGGCGTTTCAACACAGACTTGAAAATGCAAATATCATATTCTTGGGTTTAGCATTAATCCACTGGGGCTGTGGCAGCTTTTAGGCACATTTGAACAAGTGTGTGATTTTTTATTTATTTATTTATTTTTTTAAATAAAGGTAAGATAACAATATTTACATTGGATAACTGCTAAATTCTAAATACTAATATGGCACTTCTAGAGTGTTCTGTTTGTGAGGTTAAAATATACCCTTTTTCTATTGTATGTGAGTTAATCCTTACGGCGGAAGCATGGAAAAAAATACATGAAAAAAATTATACAAAATAAAATGATATATATATATATAATTTCCACGGCTTTTCTTGACACATTCTTAGTTCAAAGTGCCTGTGCCCTGTTTGAAAGGATTTCATAAATACAACATACTTTTTAAAGGGAGTATCTGTTGTTTTAATTGAGCATAAATATGAATTCTTAACGGCCTTGCTTACAAATAGTTGTGTCGGAGAAGGGCTGAGATTTACATGTCTTTATGTTTGCGTGCATGACTGTAATAAATGCAAGAAGGCTTTGATAGTGGTGCTAAGCTGGCCACTACACACGCACTGTATACATTGCGTACTGTACCATTCTGATATGGTTAGTGTTGATATAGTGGGTATTCATATACATGTGCAAACCTACTTGCAAAATTATGAAAAATGTGTCCATAAAAATATATTGTCCTTGAAGCTGGAGATAAGTACAGCCTGAATGAAGGATGTTGATTACTATGTTAAATTAGAACCTATGTTAAAGTTACGCATTATAACTTTAAAT
>CM049407.1:4747500-4760000 GCA_026929865.2 Hyperoplus lanceolatus
GAGACCATCAGTGCAAAGAAAGACGTTTTTAAATAGTTTTTATTACTGCATTTGATCTGGTCGTACACCCAGTCCGATTTTCGGTTCACGCGTGCATGCTCTATGGTCACATATCCGTATTGGTCACAGATTTCAGCGTGGCGCAGGAACGTGAATTGAGAAGCCTATCCCTCCAGGTGAGTGAAGGGGAGCGGGAGCCTTGTTTGAGACAGTTGTTTGTCGTCATAATGACTGATAACGGGGCTGCACCATAAAAGAAAAAAAAGAGAATGCAATGAAGAAAAGCTAAAAGGGAGAGTGATAGTCGGGCGGGATGGCGTTGCCAAGCAACGTATACACAATTTCACGCAGCGAAACTAGACTGCAGTGTTTACTCCTAAATGAATGAGCGGTAGCCTACTAAAACAAAGTTTACTTTGCCTCACCAGCATCATCAGATGACCATTATTCATCGGAAATAGTCATTATTTACAACATAAACACATTACCTCATCGTGATCCATACTAACTAACTGCCATCTCTCGTTCATTCGCTTTGTGTGAGGACACGGACTCGTTCAGCTCCGTGAGAGGTGACAATGCATCAACTCATTGCAATCAGGTGTGTTTAGCACTTACTGCCATTAGTTGATGCTGTGTCACCGCAACTCGGGGGGGGGGAAAGGGGCCGGGTGCCCTCACACTTTCAACACACGGACACGCCACGCACCATATTGCTTCCTGATTATTCGAATCTTGCACTCCCTGCACGAGCTAGAAAACAGCTTCACGACAGCTGGCGTCGTAATAATACTACCGCTTTTGTTCAAAGGTGTCGCCAACGTGCCGACTTACTCATAGTAGCTTTAACATTTGGAGTGGTCCCTTCATTTTTTTCCAGAGCTTTACATGTTCTGTTGGGACCAAACAGCTGCATTTTATGTGTTTCCACTTGAAATCTGTAGAAAGCCCAGAGCAGCACTGTGGTTGTTTATCACCGATTGCTCCGAAGAGACCCACCCTGCGTTCCAATCCCCATACTTCCCTTATTTAGTATGCCAGAAAGAGATTTAGGATGTCCCAATAGACACGTCAATTAGTATGCTGAACATACATAAATTCCCCTACTAACTCCAACAGCATTTTGGAGTATTCGTCTTTATTCTTGACATTTCTCAACATAATGAAAAACAAATCTTCCTTATCTGATTTGTTTCTCTCTCCTGTGGCTCTAAAACTCTTCTGTACTTTAGTATGTAGTGTAGGAAAAAGAAAGAGTATGTGATTTGGAACGCAGGGCCAATAAATTCAACCCCAAGATCTCCCCCGTATCAAGAAGGATTTTTTATTTTTATGTTTCGGAGTCTTGCATTCAATGGGACACAAGCCAAGCCTTGTCAAGCGTTTTTTAAGACTATTTTAATCTTGCCCGAGTGTGTGTGTGTGTGTGTGTGTGTGTGTGTGTGTGTGTGTGTGTGTGTGTGTGTGTGTGTGTGTGTGATAGAGCGTTTAATTTTCAAGCTGAATTAGTCTGTGAATGGCATTAGTGGCTGTGAAATTAATCAAATGAATGAAATTTAGGGAAAAAAAAAACTTGGAATGTGCACAAGACTGGATAGAATTTAAGGGATTTTTTCCAACATAAGGAGGCATTACATGTAGCTGACGGTGCAGTGTGTGTGTGTGTGTGTGTGTGTGTGTGTGTGTGTGTGTGTGTGTGTGTGTGTGTGTGTGTGTGTGTGTGTGTGCGTGCGTGCGTGCGTGCGTGTGTGTGTGTGTGTGTGTGTCCTTATGGAGATAGGTGTTAGCTGCCAAAAAGTTGAAATGCATGAAAGAGTAAGTGTGTCTGCTAGTGGCAAGTCTCCGAGTACATTTCAAGCCTTGAAGAAGAACAAATATAATGGCATTTTTGTCATATATATTTCACAGGATTAGAAAGAATAATAGTTAGATTTTTCACAAACACCTACAACATCACAACATGAAAAAAAAGAAACATTTTAGAAGCTCTAACCTATCTCATGTTATGACAGTAGAGTTTGCTGAATGAGCTTAGGCTACAATAGGCACGACAAGGCAAGTTTGTGACTAGTGCAATTCAGACTAAAGGTCATTTTAATGCTTTACAGGCGCATAACAATACATTAAAAATAAGATATAAGGACATATTGAAACTGTATTTAAGAGGTGATAAAAACAAAAGTCAAAAACTTATTTTTTTATTATAGAAATGAGATTAGGGTTTACAGGGCCTTTAAAGAGGACCTATGATACTTTTTGACTTTTATGACCTATAAACGTTGTTATAATGATTTATAGTCATGTTTAACCATACTAGAGTATCAAATAATGACGTACATGCATTTAGACGTATTCCCTGCTGACCGTCTGGGGTGGCTGTGCAGAGCGCTAAACACTAGGGCAGCCGGTCGAGAATTCACGTGTTCAAATCGGTTCAAATTTCCTGCCATCGTGTCGTCACGATTCCGGATTTTTCCATATATGGTAAGGCTGCAACATGCCCCCACCTTCCTGCTCTCAAATCTGCCCTCTTGCTGCTGAAAGTGTTCTGGAAGGAAGGTAACCAATCACAACGGAGTGGGGTTTGCAGGAGGGGGGGGAGGGGCGGAGATGGCCGAAGCACAGTGTTGGCAGGGCATGAATCGCCCAGATGAGAGGGAGCGTTTCCCGAAAATCTACATGGTTTTTTGTGATGTGATTCGTGTCAGATTGCTCTACAGCAGTTTTTAACAAGAAATTAAGAGCGGAAAAGTAGTATAATAGGAGATCTTTAACGTGCAGATAAGTAGGGCACCAATGAAAGACTAAATCACAACACAGAATAGCATGATGAGAAATCCGCTGGTTAGAAAAACACAGTCCCTAGATACTGGTGATGGTGCTATAATAATTAATTTTCAAAGGCCTGTTTCCCATAGCCTGTGTGTGTGTGTGTGTGTGTGTGTGTGTGTGTGTGTGTGTGTGTGTGTGTGTGTGTGTGTGTGCGTGTGTGCGTGCCTACACCTTCTTCCTTATTACACTATACGTTAATTAATAACCTTAAAAGAAGCACTCACGCTGTTCCTGTGAAATATTTTCCCAATTTGAACTTTTGAACCCAAACTGTAAATTCCCTGGAGCCAGAAATTTCAGAGCACCTAGTATACACACAACCCTGACACACAATGAGAACAGTATACACACAACCCTGACACACAATGAGAACAGTATACACACAACCCTGACACACAATGAGAACAGTATACACACAATGAGAACAGTATACACACAATGAGAACAGTATACACACAATGAGAACAGTATACACACAACCCTGACACACAATGAGAACAGTATACACACAATGAGAACAGTATACACACAACCCTGACACACAATTGGAGAATATAATACATATTGTGGGTTTATATACAGCTCTGGAAAAAATGAAGAGACCAGTCTGGATTTTTCTTCAATCTTCATCTCTACATAACTTATTGAAAATGCTCTTTAATGACAATATTTTTATTGTGAATTTGGTAGAAATGTTGTCAGTAGTTTATATTATAAAAAACAAAATGTTCATTCTACTCAAACATGTGCCTGTAAATAGTAAAACGAGAGACACTGAACATTTGGAGTGGTCTCTACATTTTTTTCTAGAGCTGTATATAGTGAAGCTAGATCATGTATTAACAATGACGTATGTAAAAGGGAAGGGATTCAAAAAGTACACACTTCTTCACACTCTCTGACACTCAGTCTCAGACTGCGTTGTGATTTCTTTCCATGTAATGTTGTTTTTTTCTGAATGACTTTTTTTCATATTTAATTTTTTTACATATTTGAAATCAATTTTTGAAATCACAATCAAAATGTCATTAAATCAGAAGCAAGTGCCAATAAAGGAAATGCAAACTTCAGTTATTTTTTTTATTTTTGAAGAGGTACAAAAATGTGTAAATAAAGCAAAAATGCCCCAAAAAAAATCTTCAAAAAAAAATTAAAATAAAATAAAATAATTGTATTATAAGGAGAGAATATAGTCGCGTATTGTTTTACGACAGAAAAGAAAAATTAACATTAGGAAAATAAAAGTTGTTATTTCATGAAACAAATTCAGGAAAATATATTAGCGGTAACCAACAAGACCTGGAGAAATTATGCCAATGTACTCCTTATATCACAACGTGTTAAAATAGGGGCGACTGTGGCTCAGGTGGTAGAGCGGGTCGGCCGATGATCAAAGGGTTGGAGGTTCGATCCCCGCCCTGCCAACTGTGTTATGGTTTGTTGTGTCCTTGGGCAAGACACTTAACCCACCTTGCCTCGTGTGAATGTCAATAGTTAGCTGCTGCTATCGGTGTATGAATGTGTGTGTGAATGGTAACGTGGGAAAGGAAAACAGGTCTCCCCTGAAAAAGAGTCTTCGGTCTCAATGGGATTTACCTGTATAAATAAAGGTTAGAAAAATAAAAAATAAAAAATATGGTCCTCATATTCCATCATATTTTATAACCAATGTGCTAAAACATTCATAATCACCTGTGTATGGTCCTTCAAACATGAAATCATTGCACCTCCCTAAATCGAGTTTGCAGCACTACACACACACACACACACACACACACACACACACACACACACACGCACACGCAGCACTATCATATGGTTCTTTTTACACATCATATGGTTCTTTTTACACACCCTCAATCTGTTCGCAATGTATCCATGTATATCTTTGCACACACACACACACACACACACACACATCCGCACACACACACACACACACACACACACACACACACACACACACACACACACACACACACACACATCACACACACACACACATGTACACACACACACACACACACACACACACACACACACACACACACACACACACACACACACACACACACACACACACACACACATCCACACACACACACACACACACACACACACACACTCTCACTCTATGTGTTCCACTGTATCCATGTATATCTTTTGCTTCCTGTGTATGTGTTCCTTCTCTAGGCTTCATGGACGCGACCAGACAAATACGAGGTATACGGCTATTCCAGACAGTAGCCTCACTCTAGTTGGAATAGCCCCAAAACTTACACATTGTAGTAGATAATATACTATTGGCCAGTTCCACAGACATGGATTAAGCCTAGTCCTGGACTGATTGGACATTTTAATGGAGATTGTCCATTGAAAAGTACAATTTAGTTCATAACTATTGGCTAAATCCATGTCTGCGAAACTGGCCCTATAACTTTCAGTAGATACTATAACATAACACTACTTTTTTTTTTTTAAAGATATTTTTTTGGGCATTGTTATGCTTTATTGATAGTGTAGAGACAGAGTTGAAATGGGGCAGAGAGGGGAGTGACATGCAGAGAACGACCGCGGGCTGGAATCGAACCCGGGTCTGCTGCAGGCCGAGGCCCATGGGGGGACGCCTTACCAACTGAGCCAAAGGCGCCCCCTTATTTATTTATTTTTAGCAGAGCAGAAGTGTGAAGTGTTGTTACCCACTTAACATGTTAATTCCCACTATGCACTAAATATATAGACGCTAGAATCGTAGTACACAGTATGTTTATAATCCTTTTAGCTAGAGTGCATTTTTAGACATGTCCTATTTACTCTGTTATTGTGTATTTCGCTCACGAAATTGCATTTGTGTGTGTGTGTGTGTGACACTGCCTATATGTGTAGGATAAATCAGTTTCTGTGTCCCACTTTCATAGACAGGTTACATATAAGCATGCATAGGCTAATACCTGCTTCCTACGGGCACTGCACTAGTAATATCAATTAAATTATAATTTTTTGACATTTTCAAGCTTTACTAGATAGTACAGAGTTGAAATGGGGAGTCAAAGGGGGGGGTGACATGCAGTAAAGGTCCACGGGTTGGATTTGTACCCACGACCACTGCAATGAAGGCCGGAGCCAATATGGTACACGCTCTATCCACTACACCACCGGAGCGCCCCAGTAATATAAATTTAAATCGATTTTAGAAGTGAATGATTTTGAACTGATGAGAAAATATATATTTTTTATATATATTTTATCTATCATACAGTATTCAGTATATCCTGCTTTGCCCGATTCAGCTAAAAAAAGGATTCCAAAATGATTATTGCATTGGGTTATTGGTTAGCTATCAGCTCTACAACCTCTCACACTAAACACTGTCTAATCTACTTAACTTCCAATGCTATACTAAAATCTTACCAGAGTTGTTTTAAATGTTTGTAGATTGAATGTACAATGTATAACAAGCTAACTTCACTCACACTAGTAAATCTCGGACAGATCTAGTTGGCATTTGGGTATTTCTAACCATACTAAATCTGGCCACAAGAATGGGGACATCCTAAATCTTTTTGTTCTACCATACTAAATAGTAGATAGTATGGGTAATGGAACGCAGGGGTTTGAATGCAAGGCACATGGAATAGCCTCCCTTGTATTGCAGTTAAAGCTGTCTTTCTGATAAGTATAGGCCTACCTCAAATGTAGATACATTTTTCGAACATATTGTGATGCCCTATCTACAGCTCCGGAAAAAATTAAGAGACCAGTCTGGATTTTTCTTCAATCTTCATCTCTACATGACTTATTGAAAATGCTCTAAATGACAAACAAATGTTTTGTGAATTTGGTAGAAATGTTGTCAGTAGTTTATATTATAAAACCAAAATGTTCATTCTACTCAAACATATGCCTCTAAAGAGTAAAACGAGAGACACTGAACATTCGGAGTGGTCTCTTCATTTTTTTCCAGAGATGTATATATACAGGTCTTAGTAATAATGAATGTGTATGAAGACATTGTCAGAGAAGCCGGAAAATCTTACCTTGAATATTTTAGTGTAACTCAACCTTTTATGAATGCATTTCTAATAGCAAAACATTGATCAAGCTAATCTGTGGTCACTTATAATAGTTTTTGGCCCCCGATCGCTCTAGACTTTACCTGAAATCAGCTTTATACAGCTCTGGAAAAAATGAAGAGACCACTCCAAATGTTCAGTGTCTCTCGTTTTACTATTTATAGGCATATGTTTGAGTAGAATGAACATTTTGGTTTTATTCTATAAACTACTGACAACATTTCTACCAAATTACCCCCAGAAATATTATCATTTAGAGCATTTCCATCAAGTAATGTAGAGATGAAGATTGAAGAAAAAATCCAGACTGGTCTCTTAAAGGCCTACTTCACCGGTTTGAATATGAAGGTGTATTGAATTCTGAGATCCTATGTAGTATAAATGTGCAAAAAAAATTAAAATCGGTTCATCCTAGCCTGAGAAAAGGCAGAAAGAGTGTTGTTTTTAACCCTATATTTCTCTTTCTCGTGACATCACAGAAAGAGAAATATAGGGTTAAAAAAAACTTACTTTGTAAATATTACTGTGATATCACAGTAAAAGACATCACAGTAATATTTACAAAGTAAGTTTTTTTTAACCCTATATTTCTCTTTCTGTGATGTCACGAGAAAGAGAAATATAGGGTTAAAAAAACACTCTTTCTGCCTTTTCTCAGGCTAGGATGAACCAATTTAAAAAAAATTCGCACATTTATACTACATGGGATCTCAGAATTCAATACACCTTCATATTCAAACCGGTGAAGTAGGCCTTTAATTTTTTCCAGAGCTGTATATTGGGCATAAATCACCAGCAAAATAAGCAGGCATTATATGATTAAGTCAAATTGATGAGTGTGTGTCTCGGAAGGTGTGATTATTATAATTCACACAGACACACACACACACACACACACACACACACACACACACACACACACACACACACACACACACACACACACACTCACACAGTATTTCACAGAGAAGGGCTCTTCAGAAAGCAGCAGGGCAATTGAACTAGATTTGGGCTTTGATTATTATAACCTGCTTATGAAATGCTTGAGATGCTAGTATCGCCGAAATAAGGCATAGGGCACTAAATTCCGATACATGTTTTGCCATTGAGAACATTTTCAATAAGTAATGTAGAGATGAAGATTTAAGAAAAAAATCCAGACTGATCTCTTAATTTTTTCGCGAGCTGTATAGTCCCGTCCTTTGCCATTGCAAGATCCCAAAATGTAAATGCATGCTCATTTGTTTGAATTTGTTAACATACACATTATACATTTAAGCAAATGAGCTAATTGGGTGTACTCAGAAATCAGCTGTATTGAATAAGACATCCTTCAGTGACCCTGCATACAGTATATAGTAAACAAGGTTCAACTAAGTAGGGAAGGCCATTAAATCAGGTCTGCTAAGGAAAATACAGAGAAGAATAGAGAGAAAGAGAGAGAGAGAGAGGGGGATAGACAGACAGAGAGAGAGAAAGAGAGAGAGAGACAGACAGAGAGAAAGAGAGAGAGAGAGACAGACAGAGAGAGAGAGAGAAAGAAAAAGACAGAGAGAGAGAGAATGAGAGAGAAAGATAGAGGCAGAGAGAAAGATAGAGAGAGAGAAAGAGAGAGATAGAGAGAGACAGAGAGAAAGATAGAGACAGAGAGAGATAGAGAGAGACAGAGAGAAGGATATAGAGAGAGAGGGAGGGAGAGACAGAGAGAGAGATAGAGATAGAGGGAGAGACAGAGAGAGAAAAAGACAGAGAGAGAGAGGGAGAGAGAGAGGCATTACTGGAGAGGTAGCCTAAAGTCAAGTCTGCTAAGGAAAATACAAACAAGAATTAACAAGGCATTTGTTCCAACCGCAATTAGCCTGTCTGTAAACTAGAAACTTGATTTGCCAAAACACTAGGGAAGTTAATCGACTTACTGTAGGAGTGAGCAGTGTATTGGTTCTCCCTTTGACACAGGCCTTTAAAGGGCTGTTTGAGGGTTAACACTAGGTTTAAAGGTTCAGGTATGAATTAGGTTTATGTTAGGGTTAGTGTAAGGGTTGGGGTTAGGCATTTAGTTTTGATGGTTAGGGTTAGGGTAAGGGGGCTAGGGAATCATTGTGCACTGGAATGATCTCCGGGCTGAGAAATAGCCACGGTGTCCAATGTGTTACTGTCTGTGTGAATAGAAGAAAAAATAGTTAATTTTACTTGTTTATTTTAGAAGGATTTTTCGATGTATAGCCTATGTCAGTTTTTGTAATGGTTTTAAAGCTATAGTGCGTAACTTTTTTGTATATGAATGAATGGCAGATGCATTGAAGCCATCACCAAACGAGCTGACACACAGTTGATTCTGCCTTCCAGCTCCACAGAAATTTTACACTCTATAGCTTTAAGATTAAAATTTCTGTTTTGATGATTTTTTTAAAGATATTTTTTTGGCATGTTTATGCTTTATTGATAGTGTAGAGACAGAGGTGAAATGGGGCAGAGAGGGGAGTGACATGCAGAGAACGACCGCGGGTGGGAATCGAACCCGGGTCTGCTGCTGGGCCCGGCCCGGGAGGGGGACGCCTGACCAACTGAGCTAAAGGCGCCCCCAGTTTTGATGGTTTTTTAAGAATGCTGTGTGTTCCTTGCTCACTTGTAGCAGCCATTAATGTAATAACAGGCCAATGCCGATAATAATATTCATAGTTTCTAAGGTAGAAAAAAGCAAATGACGTATTAACATTTCTTAACCAATAACTTCATAACTTTTTCCCCATAATACAGGGGTCCCACTGTGGCAGCATACGGTCTGAGTTTGACTCCAGCTCTATGTGTATATAGATTATAGGAAAAAATATTTCTCTGTGTATTTCAATGCCGAGTGTGTATTTTCAAAGTTGTTTGTGTGCGTGTGTGTGTGTGTGTGTGTGTGTGTGTGTGTGTGTGTGTGTGTGTGTGTGTGTGTGTGTGTGTGTGTGTGTGTGTGTGTGTGTGTGTGTGTGTGCGTGTGTGTGGGTGTATTTTTTTGTGTGTGTTTTTACCTGCCCAAAAAAAAGTAATGCCTTTGTAAGTGAGAATAATACATTTTTCTTCTCTCTTTCAAAGTTGTGTGTGTGTGTGTGTGTGTGTGTGTGTGTGTGTGTGTGTGTGTGTGTGTGTGTGTGTGTGTGTGTGTGTGTCTGTTTGCAAGTTTTTTTCAAATGTATTAATTAATTTTCATGTATGTTTCACTTAATGTTGTTAATGTCCTTTAACTCCGCCCCTCCCCTCCCCCCCCAAAACACTACACTCCATTCTTTTGAAAGTGATAATAACTATAATTCTATTCCCTTGTCTTTTTCATAGAGCCTTGATAGGAACAATGTCATTAGTTTGATAATAAAGTTATAATAACTACTTTTTTCTTGTTTTTTAAATGTATTTATCTATTTTCATATATATTTTTTACTTAAAACCCCTCCAAAAAACCTTAATCTAATTATCTTTAAAGTGATATTAATTGCATTTTCCTTATCTATTTCCAGAGCCTTGATAGGAACATTGTGGTGCGATCTCACGCCCGGGTTTCATCCCTGACTCTGAAGAGCATTCAGTTCACCTACGCCGGACAGTACCTCTGCACAGCCACCAACTCCATCGGACAGGACGAACAATTCATGTACCTGGAAGTGCGCTGTAAGTCTAATAACGTTATCCTTAAAGGTGCAGTGTGTAATATGACATCATCAAGAAAGTTCTAGAATGCAACGCTCCCTGGGTAACCCCAACCCTTTTGAATAATAACAGAAGCTACAGTGGCCTTCAAGGACAAGAACAATTCTAAATTTCAAACAATGCACCTGATGACGTTCCAACTATGACACTTTCAAGATGGTGGCACTAGGCCTTGGTCCAAAATATGCAGAAATATGGACATATATGAGACCCTTTCTAAGGGGGAAATAAATAATTCTAAACATTTTTTTCAGCTATTATGCACTAAATTAAATGTACTTATGGATATTAAAATTATTTTCTACAAAATCAGCTGGGAAATATAACCCAATATTCTACACACTGCAGGTTTTTAAACACCTGTTTTGATGGTTTTTTAGTGCTGCCCAATATTCATTGCTGATACAGCTAAATGAAGAGACCACTCCAAATGTTCAGTGTCTCTCGTTTTACTATTTATAGGCATATGTTTGAGTAGAATGAACATTTTGGTTTTTATAATATAAACTACTGACAACATTTCTACCAAATTCCAACACAATATTGTCATTAAAGAGCATTTTCACTAAGTTATGTAGAGATGAAGATTGAAGAAAAATCCAGACTGGTCTCTTAATTTTTCCCGGGGCTGTATATAGACACTGCAGGGGAATAGGGTAACATTTTTAACCTGTAGATTTCATCAGGAAACCTACATTAAAACTATTATTATCTGTATAATATTTTATTTCAGAAATGTTTCAGTAAGTATGCTAATTTGCCAACATATGAACACATCCTTCTGTAATAACCTTCATAATAGTGCTGAACATTTTTTTGGGAAAGTTGAGTTGATGTAAGTGCTTTAGGAGTTGAGATTATTGGTTCAGAGTATTTAAAAAAAAAATACGCAAACACACAAGGTTTAGTCAAATAAACACCTGAATGTCCATTGTATTTTTTTGCCTGTAGTTTGTAGTTTGAATCTAAGATGAACAGCTGTTATTACTTTATGAAATCTGCTTAATAAATAATTCATTTTACATTTTATCTAACCATCTAAAAGAGGGTTAAAGGAGAGGCTTTGCTATCAGTATGCAACCAAAAAACACACACACACACACACACACCCCCACACACACACACACACACACACACACACACACACACACACACACACACATATGTATTCAGTTAGCCCTGATTTGAAACGTCTTCTGTCTCCACGTTTTGCCCGGGACACAGTTCAGATACGATGTCATGGAATTATTATTAGATTTCCTTTTACAATGTTAGTGACTCACTCCCAGATTGTGTAATGACATTGTCTGGCCCTGATATATCATCCATAGTCTCGTCTGGGATATTTAATGCTTTCCAGATGGGATTTTTATAGTAAATTACGGTCTATTTTAGCCAGTTTAGCCTAGGGGACTTGGAAAACCTGGTCGAAAGTAGTAAAAAATCCATAAATTATATCTCAACATGTCTTATTTCAGTTTGGTAGTGTTTTTCTTTTTTAAAGATTTTTTTTTTTTTGCATTTTCAAGCACAGAGGTATACAGAGGTGAAATGGGAAGACAGAGATAGAGGGGTAAACGCAGTAAAGGTCTACGGGTTATATGAAAAAGTTACGCACTACAGCTTTAAGCAACAATGTAAAGGCATAAACGGACTGAGCAGTTCTGATATTCTGAGCTAGACAACTCCACATATCGGGAGCAGCAAAAGAAAAACCTCTGTCACCACAGTTTTTCATTTCAACATCTAAAGTGAAACATTTTAAAAGGAATTCTGTAGCACAAGCCTTGTGTGTGTGTGTGTGTGTGTGTGTGCGTGTGTGCGTGTGTGTGTGTGTGTGTGTGTGTGTGTGTGTGTGTGTGTGTGTGTGTGTGTGTGTGTGTGTGTGTGCGTGTGTGTGTGTGTGTG
>CM049407.1:4765000-4767500 GCA_026929865.2 Hyperoplus lanceolatus
ATTCACGTGGGGATAGGTGTGTGTGTGTGTGTGTGTGTGTGTGTGTGTGTGTGTGTGTGTGTGTGTGTGTGTGTGTGTGTGTGTGTGTGTGTGTGTGTTTGAGATATATGTGTGAATGAACAAAACCATGTGCACACCAGACAGACTTTCGCCATGACTTTCTCTCCAAAACAAACTCTGCCACAATGAATTAGATATGAAGTGAAGTTTTCAGTTCCGATCTGATAAAAATGGATTTGGATATCCGCCCATATACCGACAATACTTACTAAGTTGTTTTTCCTTGATTATTTGTCTTGTACCATAAATGCTCTTCATCAACTCAACTATCCATAATCATTCTCTGGTTATTTAGGGTGTGTTCTTAATTGTCTGATGTAGTAGACATTTTCTCCAGTCAAACTTGCTGAAAATCCATTAGTAAGTACTGTGTTTGGTGTTTGTTTGTATTTATATACAATGTACTATCTCTCTCTCTCTCTCTCTCTCTCTCTCTCTCTCTCTCTCTCTCTCTCTCTCTCTATCTATCTATCTATCTATCTATCTATCTATCTATCTATCTATCTATCTATCTCTCCCTACTACTACTCTACTTTATCTATCTATCTCTCTCTCTCTCTATCTCTCTCTCTCTATCTATCTATCTATCTATCTATCTATCTATCTATCTATCTATCTATCTATCTATCTATCTATCTATCTATCTCTCTCTCTCTCTCTCTCTCCTCTCTCTCTCCATCCATCTATCTATCAGATGCTCCAAAGATCTCTGGCACAGTGGCCGTGTATTCGTGGGAGGGAAACCCCTCTAATCTGAGCTGTGAGGTTGACGCCCACCCAGGGGCCGTGGTCGAATGGTTCAGAGACGGTCTCAAGCTGCCCGCTGCCAACACTACCAATATAAAGATATACAACACACCCATCGTCAGCTATTTGGAGGTATGCTGTGCCTTGCTTACATTACTGGCATTGGAAAAGCGTAGAGACCTACTTCACTGGTGGTAATATGAAGATGTATTTAACTCTGAGATCCTATGTAGTATAAATGTGCAAAGATTTTAGAAATCGGTTCATCCTAGCCTGAGCAAAGGCAGAAAGAGTGTTTTATGGTCTCACTGTCTAACCCTGCATTTCACTAGTGTGACATCACACTAGTAAAATGTAGGGTTAGGATTAACAGGACAGCTGGGCCAAGGGAAGACTGAGGAAAGACTGAGGGAAGAAAAACCTCATTCATTATATAATAATAGTGATTTTATATTGATAGAACGCCGGTATGGGTGAAGTATTCCTTTAAGAGTTCATATAGCCTAACAAAGAGAGCATTATTTACCAAGATCAAACATAAAGAATGCTGTATTGCATGTGCATTCTAACAGACAAACACATTATTATTGCCATTACTACCAATATGAAGATATACTGTACAACACACCTACCGTCAGCTACTTGGAGGTATGATAATGATAATGGATTGGATTTATATAGCGCTTTTCTCGTACTCAAAGCACTTTTTACAGGTATCCAGCTATCATTCATTCACACACAGTCATACCGGTGGCGGAAGCGTGGCTGCCATTCAGCGCCTACAGCCCCTCTGACCACCACCTCAAACATACAGCAGTCATACACATTCACACGAGGCAAGGTGGGTGAAGTGTCTTGCCCAAGGACACAACAACCTGGACACATGCAGGTGGCAGGGCGGGAATCGAACCGCCAACCCATGGGACATAGATCAAATCAAGAAACTAAATACATTATTTTCCTACAAATCTTTCTTTATATTTACTGGGGGACATTTTTATTTTTAAATGTTGAAAATCGTTGACACACCTGTCTGTTCTGTCTCCTAGGTTACGCCTGAGTCTGAGGTCGACTTTGGAAACTACAACTGCACAGCGACCAACGTGATGGGAACAGAGTCCAGAGAGTTTGTTCTAGTTCAAGCAGGTTTGTTTATTCATCTATCCGTCTGTCCGCCTGTCCGTCTGTCTGTCTGTCTGTCTGTCTGTCTGTCTGTCTGTCTGTCTGTCTGTCTGTCTGTATGTCTGTCTGTCTGTCTGTCTGGGGCGACTGTGGCTCAGTTGGTAGAGCGGGTCGGGTGATGATCAAAGGGTTGGAGGTTTGATCCCCGCCCTGCCACCTGTGTCATGGTTGTTGTGTCCTTTGGCAAGACACTTAACCTACCTTGCATCGTGTGAATGTCGATAGTCAGCCTGGTATCTAAATGGGAACAGGTCTCCCTTGAAAAAGAGTCTCTGGTCTCAATGGGATTTACCTGTATAAATAATAATAAAAAAAATTAAGAAATAAATTAAATTAAATGAAAACAAAAAAAAAAGTGTTTTCTGTTTCAGAGGTGCCTTCCTCTGTCTGCCTGTCTATCTATCTATCTATCTATCTATCTATCTATCTATCTATCTATCTATCTATCTATCTATCTATCTATCTATCTATCTATCTATCTATCTATCTATCTATCTTTCTCTCTTTTCTT
>CM049407.1:4770000-4785000 GCA_026929865.2 Hyperoplus lanceolatus
AGATCATTTAAAGGTGCAGTGTGTAATATGACATCATCAAGAAAGTTCTACAAAGTTCTAGAATGCAACGCTCCCTGGGTAACCCCAACCCTTTCGAATAATAACAGAAGCTACAGTGGCCTTCAAGGACAAGAACAATTCTAAATTTTAAACAATGCACCTGATGACATTCCAACTATGACACTTTCAAGATGGCGGCACTAGGCCTTGGTCCAAGATATACAGAAATATGGACATATATGAGACCCTTTCTAAGGGAAAAAATAATAATTAAAGAAAAAAATCAGCTATTATGCACTAAATTAAATGTACTTATGGATATTATAATTACTTTCTACAAAATCTTCTAGGAAATAAAACCCAAAATTCTACACATTGCAGGTTTAATAACACTGTTTTACCTCCAACAGAAATGACCAAGATCACCATTGTTGGATTGAAACCGGAGACGACATACGAAGTCAAGATGTCCGCCATCAACGGCAAAGGAGAAAGTGAGAGCAGCGCGGCAAGCACCTTCAAAACCGAGCCTGTCCGTAAGTAAAAAAAATCACCCTATTCGACCATGTCTCCTTTTGCCTTTAGTAAGAATTCCTCTGTGTGTATTTGTCTGTAAACCCTAGTGCTTTAAAATGTACGCTGTTGCTTATAGTACACCATAATCCCGCTATTTCAAACCCACTACCTGACTATACTGCTCCCATGCCAAGCCCTTCTGAAGTTATTTTCCAGTTATGTAAGAAAGAACGAATACTCAACCATGCCACTGCTACATAATTTAACTTGGTCTAACAAATCATCATCTTTTTTTTTTTTATATATATATATAGGCTATATTTTATTTTTTATTTTATTTTTATACATATATATATTTACTTTATTGTAGGATAAAAAATGTATCTGACTGAATTATTTTTTACATTTTCAAAATCCTACGCATTTACATTTATTTTTATTTTATCCAAACAATAAAAATTATAAATTCAAACAAAAAATGTATTTTATAATGTTGTGAGTGGGTCTTAGCCCTTGTCAAGTGCTTTTCCAGTTATGTAAGAAGGAAAGAATACTCAACGATGCCATTGACACATACAGTAGTCAAACTTGTTCTAACTCCTCATCTAGTCTTAACATGTTTTGTATTTTTTATTACCCACCTTCACTTAAAGGAATACTTCACCGATACGGAACCAGCGTTCTATCATTATAAAATAACTCTTATAATATAATTTATGAGGTTTTTCTTCCCTCAGTCTTCCCTTAGTCTTCCCTTGGCCCAGCTGTCCTGTTAATCCTGACCCTTACTGTGATGTCACAAGAAGGAAACTGTAGGGTTAGACAGTGAGACCAAAAAACACTCTTTCTGCCTTTTCTCAGGCTATGATGATCCGATTTAAAAAAAAAATTGCACATTTATACTAAATAGGATCTCCGAGTTCAATACACCTTCATATTCCAACCGGTGAAGTATGCCTTTAAAGGCATACTAAATGACTACAGTATCTCCCCACCATCCGCTACCTGTAACCATCCTAAATCTGGTCACATTAATCGGGACATCCTTAAATCTTTTTTCTACCATACTAAATAGTATATAGTGTGGGTATTGGAATACTGGGCATGTTATTTGTTCCTAGTATTGTCGAAGGCAGGGTAGTGGCAGTGCAGTGAATAGCCTGTTTTCTACTTGATCACTTCGTCTTTGGTGAAGTGACTAAGACAAGAAAAGATCGAAGGTCTTTGTTCCATTTTCACACACACAGCCCACAACTCAGGAGATTTAGTGAAAACCTTTCTGGAAGGTACTTGAAGCACACCAGATTTATACCTCAGTTTGAAGTGAGGGAGGGAGTGTGAGTGAGTGGGTGAGTGAGTGAGTGAGTGAGTGAGTGAGTGAGTGAGTGAGTGAGTGGGTGGGTGAGTCAGTCAGTCAGTCAGTCAGTCAGTCAGTCAGTCAGTCAGTCAGTCAGTCAGTCAGTCAGTCAGTCAGTCAGTCAGTCAGTCAATGTATTTATAGCTCTCTGACAGTGTATGTTGTTAATATAGCAGCCCAGTGTCAAGCTCTGCTGAAATAAATGGGCAGCGAAATGATAAAATGTTGGTATAGGGAAATCATTACATTGTCAAACCCCTGTAAACTTGTAATTCCAAATCCACACAGTTGCATGATTAGGACATTTTCCAATTAAAGGTATATTGCGTCACTTTCATATTTAAAGAGGACCTATTATGCTACTTTTCTGGTCTTAATTTCTTGTTTTACACTGCTATAGAGCAACCTGACACGAATCACATCACAAAAAACTATGTAGATTTTCGGGAAGCTCTTTCTCTTATTTTGGCGATCCAGCACATCCTGTCAACACTTGAGTGTGTGTGCTTCGGCTCCCTCCGCCTGTGCTTCGGCCATCTCCGCTCCCCTCCCCCCCCCCTGCAAACCCCACTCCGTTGTGATTGGTTACCTTCCTTCCGGAACACTTTCAGTGGCGGGAAGCGCGAGCATGGACCTATAAGGGCGCGAGGCAGACGCGAACAGGGAAGTGACAGCATTACCATACATGGAAACATCCGCGTGGAGACGTCACAAAGTTTTATGCGACGTCACAAATTATGAAAGGGTAGACCGCTTTGAAGACGTGACTTCTCGACTGGCTAGAATAGTGTTTAGTGCTCTGCACAGACACCCCAGACGGTCAGCAGGGAATATGTCGAAATGCATGTAAGTCATTATTTGATAATTTAGTATGGTTAAGCATGACTATGAATCATCATAACAACGTTTATAGGTCATAAAAGTCAAAAAGCATCATAGGTCCTCTTTAAAATAATTTTGGTTAAATTCAAGCCATCGCCAAATGAGTTGACACAAAGTTGATTAAGCCTATCAGCTCCACAAAACTCTCTCTGTATTTCTCAGTATGGCAGTGTTTACAAACTGGTGTCCCCCCCCCTCTAAATCCACAAGAAGAGCCCAAGAAATGTTTCAGTAGTTAATTCTACTGCTAAGAAAAAACCTGGATGTAGGCTACAGCAGAAGGAATACAATCCATGTGTCATGTCCAAAGGCTTTACCTCGTGTAGATTGCGATCCACCGACAGTGTGGTTGTCATTACTTTTCCTCATGGTGGGGCGACAGAAGCTACGCACTATAGCTTTAACTGTGTTTGGTTAGGAGAGGAGAAAGTGTCACTTTTACAGAAAAAAAATGTACAGTACACAAGCAAACACTGGCGCAGGAGCTCGGAAAAATCCCCAAGAAGAGCCCAAGAAATGTTTCAGTTGTTGATTCTACTGCTAAGAAAAAACCTGGATGTACAGCAGAAGTATCACCTTAAAAAATTGACACAAGCAAAATGCCATTCTTGTCCGACTGTCAGTGAGATGAGGGAGGGATTTGAGCGTTTGACCGTTAAACATTTTTTTCGACATCCGTCTCAAAAGGACATTCGCATAGCTTCTCTGGAGTGACTTAGCTTCTCTGGAGTGACTTGCTGTCAGCCTGTGTCTCTACAGCGCTTGAATGTTTTACTCGTGAACAATCTGTCGTGAGTCAGAAGACAGATGCTGTGTCAGACATACACACACACACACATATACAGAGAGAGAGAGACAGAGAGAGAGATGTACACACACACACACAGACACACACACACACACACTCTCTGACAAAAACACACACAAACACAAAGAGAGAGAGACACGTACACACACACACACACACACACACACACAGATACAGAGAGAGAGGGAGAGAGAGAGACGTACACACACACACACACACACACACACACACACACACACACACACACGCACTCTCTGACAAAAACACACACACACACACAAAGAGAGAGAGAGACACACACACACACACACACACACACACACACACACACACACACACACATGTCCCTCAAGCTCACACACCAAAAGAGCAGGTGCACAAAACACCTGTCAAGTGTCAACACAATTCAGAACGTGTGGACTTGAATTTAAAATGGTTTCAACATTGTATTTAGGTTTTTATGTATGTGCTACTATGTGAGATAAGTATTTGTGATTCAAGGCAAGGCAAGTGTATGTATATAGCACAATTCAGACACAAGGCCATTCAAAGTGCTTTATTGATCACGGAAGTTCAAAATCTGTCAATATCTTTATACCTTTACCGCAGTCTTGAACTGTCGACTTTAAATCAAATCAAATCAGTTTTATTTGTATAGCCCAATATCACAAACAGACATTTGCCTCAGTGGGCTTTACATTCCATACAGTATGACACTCTCTGCCCTTAGACCCTTAGCTCGGCTGAGAAACAAACTCCCTGTAAAAAAAAACCCTTTATCGGGATTTGAATATTGAGAAATCTCAGGGAGAGTCGACATTCATTTTCATTTTCCTTTATTTAACCTCGAAAGATCAATTGAGGGGTGATGACCCTCTTTTACAATGACGTCGAGTTTGTACAGATACACAATATACAATGAGAATACATAACAGGTTTACACACACACACACACACACACACACACACACACACACACACACACACACACACACACACACACACACACAGACAACAACAATTTAAAACATTCAGATCAATTGAATGAAAGAGACAGTTACAAGTGTAGAGGGGCTGATTCAAAATAAGGATTTTAAATTGGTTAACAGTTATGAGTGTATTTGTTTTAATTGTATGTTGTAGGCTGTTCCAGGAGTCAGGGGCACTATGGCTGAAAGCGGTTTTACCAAGCTCAGACCGGGCATAGGGGACATATAACATGAGCATGTCAGTTGAGCGGCTTTGATAAAGCCCATCTGAAATAAGCAGCATTTCTGTCAAACAGAGGAAGGGATCCCTCTGACTTGTACTCAACATTTTATATTTACTCACAAAAAATGTATTTTAACTTGATTCTCGACATTAGACTTTTTTCTCAAAAGTTTTCAATGATTATTATTGTTATTTCCTCTCCCCCTTCCCCTATATACTATTCTGTAACTTACTATAACCCACACTGCAATTACAATACATACTTATCAGTCAGCATTTCTAATCAGGGTCATGAATAAATATTTATTTGAGTTGATTTCAGCCTGTGTATCACCACCACCATGTTTGTGTCATCCACCCCACTTGCTTGTATAGAAACAAACCCTCCTCAGCATCCTCCCTTTAGTTTACCCTTCCCCTTAAGATCAAGAGATCTTAAGGGTTCCTACTTTAAGATGTTTTTTTACACAAATACGTCTGGTGTGTATTTATATAACGTTTGCATTAGTGTAAGTAGAATTTTTTTTTTTTTAAGTTTAAGTTGAGGTCAGACTTAACCTAATTAATTATTTATCTGGAGAAATCAATATAGATGTGGTCAACTAATGTGGTATATAACATCAGAGTATAGCATTGGGAGATTGTATTAATCCCTACAACGAACAAAGTTATATCCAAGCTTGAAGTTACTAAGGCAAGCCACTGCAGTTGATTAGGGTAAGCAGCAATTATCTCTACATGGCTTAATGGAAATGCTCTTAATGACAAAACATTTATTTGGAATTTGGTAGAAATGTTGTCAGTAGTTTAACATATAAAACCAAAATGTTCATTCTACTCAAACATATGCCTATAAATAGTAAAACAAGATTTGCGTTCCGAATCGCATATGTTCTACTATTTAGTATGGTAGAAAAAAGATTTAGGATGTCCCGATTCTTGTGGCCAGATGTAGGATGGTTAGAAGTACCCGGATGTCCTACTTCATGCGGCCAAGATTGTTAGTGTTGAAAACTGCATCCTATTTGGGCAATTCTGACCCACAATCCAGTGCGCACCTGAATTGACGTCACATCGACGAAGCCTCCACATGCAAACAAACGGGGATGCGACGGATATAAAAGCAAGAGGCAAGATCAAGGCGCAATGTTATGATGAAATAAGAGAGAAAAGTATGTCCCAAGAGTATACCTACTGCATCCTAACTAGATTATTTTTATCGTCGGATGTAGTATGTAGAATAGAAAAAAGAAAGAGTATGCCATTCAGAACGCAACCTTGGAGTGGTCTCTTAATTATTTCCAGAGCTGTATTTATTGGAAGCAAAATAGCCAAAATAAAAAAATTGATCAGTGATAGAAAAACAAAGGTTTGTGCCTGCAGTATCTCGCTGTAATACAAATATTCTAATCATATTCAAATGAAGCAATAGAACACATAGAACAGACATTTTGTCAGACAGAAAGTCCACATAGACACAGGATGACTAGACATGTTAAAGTGGGTTTATCTACAGCTCTAGAAAAAAGAAAGAGACCACTCCAAATGTTCAGTGTCTAGTTTTACTATTTCTAGGCATATGTTTGAGTAGAATGAACATTTTGGTTTTATACTATAAACTACTGGCAACATTTCTACCAAATTCCAAATACATTGTTTGTCATTAAAGAGCATTTTCAATAAGTTATGTCGAGATGAAGATTAAAGAAAAATCGAAACTGGTCTTTTAATTTTTTCCAGAGCTGTATGTTTTCCCTGCAGTGTCTCGCTGTGATGAATACACATTTCTAATCATAGTCAAATGTAGCAGCAGAACAAATAGAGAGATAGTCACATTGTGGCAGACAGAAAGTCCACATAGACACAGTAAAACTAGAACTGTTAAAGTGGGTTAATTATGTGGCAGGACAGAGTAGCCCTCTTCCACTTTTTCGTTATTCTTCATAATTCATAATTCATTTCATTTTGTTGTGATTGTTTTTTTTTTCATCTGTTCTGTGTTCCATTGGACTTCAGCCTATTCTTTCACAAGTAAGTTTCATTCATCTCTGTCTTGTCTGCTTTTTATTTCTCTCTTTCACTTGTTTCCAATGATTAAAATAAACTAGTAGAAACTTCTAGATAAATTGTAGTAGTAGTAGTATGTGAAGGTATATCTATCTTCCTCCGTGAAAAATTTGAAGGAAGTTGCCCTACAAAACCTTCATTTGTCCTTTTTGTCTACATAAATCATTAGCAGTAAGACCCCTTTACTTTACTGTAGTTTAAGGTGTGTTTAGAATTGTGAGTGAGTGAGTGAGTGAGTGAGTGAGTGAGTGAGTGAGTGAGTGAGTGAGTGAGTGAGTGAGTGAGTGAGTGAGTGAGTGAGTGAGTGAGTGAGTGAGTGAGTGAGTGAGTGATTGATTCATAGCATGTATCAAGTGATTACATTTTCCTGTTGTAGTGTAGTAGTGCTTCTTACCCTTTTCGTCTTTAGTATTTCTCGTTGGAAACCTTTCTTACTTGTCTACCTAGTGTAAAGTATATTACACCACGGTCTGTTCGAATCCTCTATTCTGATTGGCTGGAGAACATTCCATAGGTGTGGATTAACCCCTGATGTGTGGACACCTAGATGGAACTGTTACATTCTGTCCATTTTAAGATGCATTCTTCTATTTAAGATGCTTTACACACTGAGGCAGCAGTGGCATTTTATTGGGGGGACCAACTGGGTTGCTTTTGCCATCTTTTAGTTATAACTTGTACATTGGGGAAATTTGTTTTCAGACTTTCGCCCAATAAATGGTAAATGGACTTATATTGTGCTTTTCCCTGGTTTTTCACAAACCCAAAGCGCTTTACATTGTTTTGTTCACATTCACCCAGTCACACACACATTCATACACCGATAGCAGCAGCAGCTATGCCACGCTGGGTGCAAGCTAACTATCGGGAGACATTTAACGGTTCAGTGTCTCTTTGCCTGTAGGGACACTTGGACATGTGGCGGGGAGACGGGGGATCGAACCAATGTTATGGTTGGTTAGCACAGTGGTTTTGCATAGTCGACGTGCTATTACAAATGCTAAAAAACAATAGCAGTCATTGGCTGTCAAAGTGAGTATGAGTAGGACGCTAGTGGGGCTTTTCGAACAACGCCATTGTATCAAAAGGAATTCTTTCTCACCAAGACCAAGGTATAAACACACCACTGACATTCTTTCATTGAGCTGTTCAGAGAATTTCAGTTTCACACACACACACACACACACACACACACACACACACACACACACACACACACACATGGTTTTGTACACATTCACCCAATCACAAACACATTTATACACCGATAGCAGAAGCAGCTACCACACAGGGTGCAATGTAACTAGCGGGAGACATTTAGGGTTCAGTGTCTCTTTGCCCATGGACACTTGGATCGATAGGTTACTTTTCCTACTCAACCGCCCCACAATGCATTGCGTCTTTACAAACGACATGGGAGTTTTTTTTTTTTACTTCTTTATTGCTTCTGTTTACTTCAGTGTAAACGGTCTGACGAACCTCGTTAAGTATACAGTATGGAGTATGCACATGTTGAGTATATAGGAGGGAGGACACGTTAGTAGGGATTTTCGAACACACTTGTTTCAAAAGGAATTCCTTCTCGCCAAGACTCTAGCTCCTCTGATTATTTTTTCACCATGTTGCAGTTTCTACCGAGATACCCACAACAGTCGCTGCCACCACTATGGCCTATATTAGTGAGTATATGCCAGTTGTGTGCAGTATGCAGTGTGCAGTATGCAGTGTGCAGTGTGCGTCTCTCTCCTTTACCTGTGTCACACGCTTGGCCTTTTAAAGATTAGTGTAGATGTATGTTTGGGTGCGGCTCACAATAACTCATAGATAAAGAGTGGAGTCAGTGATTCTGGAGAACGCTTGTTGTCAAAATCACTTTTTTTTTTCTTTTTGTCTAAATCGGTGAATATCTCCTCACGATGCGCCACCTGTCCGTACTGTGTGTGCGCTGCAAAAATGATCAAGTGTTAATACACAGCCTAGGCTCTGTAAACGGGAGGAGATATTCTCTGACTTTAAACCAAAAGTGATTTTTGACAACAAGCGGTTTTTTTCCAGAACCGCTGACTCCCCCTTTTTAAGCAACAGCAAAATGAGTTCAGCTTTGCTAACGGTGTTGAGTTATCGTTAGATTTTGATTGTACTAACATAATGTCAAAGTAATGAAGGTTTGCCTATCTAACCACGTGATTTTTAGTGTGTGACAAAATTAACTCAATGTGTCTGTTAAAGCTGGGGTGGAGGATTTGAGGAGAAAATGGCAGTTGGGATAGAGATTTGAATCCAAATACCTCAACCGCTCCACTTGTTCTCTTTGGTCCCTCCCCTATGGCCCCTCCCTGACACGCTCTACACCAACAACGTCGTCCCAAAGTGAATGGACAGTCCCAACAGCCAATAAGAACAGAGAATCGGAGCCTCACTCTGATTGGTCAAAGTGTACAGCTCATGTTAACTTAGACCAATCAGAAATCACATCACCCCAGCTTTAAGATTAGTCGGTTAAGACTAGTCTGATTGTGGTGTGATTAATTTGAATGGCGGTAGTTAGATGTGACGTATGATGTGTGTGTTGAACCGGTAATTTCTACGCTAACACTGAGTGCTATTTTTTAACAATACTAGAATCGTACTAACGTTTTGATCGTGATGTTAGTTGATCGATTGTAGACTTTTGACAATTTGATCGCACAAAATGTTCATGGCATGGGCATTGAGTGATATTTGGCTATATGGTTTGTTGTTGTTTTTTTCATATAGAATTTACTGTTATAACCATTTTTTGACAGACAGACAGACAGACACACAGACAGACTGACAGACAGACAGACAGACACACACACACACACACAGACAGACAGACAGACACATAGACAGACAGACACACTGACAGACTGACAGACAGACAGACAGACAGACAGACAGACAGACAGACAGACAGACAGACAGACAGACAGAGCATTTCTTGAGGAGTTGGTTCAATATAAAATAATGTATTATATTTGCTGCAGTTATGAGCCCTGAGCAAAAATATCCAGCGCATAAAACCTTACTCATATTTCATCATTATTATTTGCAAATATAGCCACTAAAATTATAACCAATTTCACCTTTTAAACAACTAACCCATCTGACTTTTTTATTGCTTTCAATCAGGGTTCACAAAATCCCTACTGCAACATGTGTGGTAACAGTGTGCAGTGTGCAAACAACAATAATTTGTGTGATTTGTATGACGTCACTGGAAAAAATTGTCTAAATGTGTGTGCGTGTTCCTTTTAAATGAAAATCCTTATGTACTGTTTGGTGACTGTATGTGATTTGAAGTGCCCTAACCCTAACTATCCTAACTAAATCTCTCCTTTTGAAATACTGTTAACTACATTTTGTTAGCCTCATATAGCATATTTGCCTAAATCATATTTACTCTACTCTACTTTTACTCTACATCTACTCTATTCTACATCTACTCTACTCTGTCATCTACTCTACTCTACATCTACTTTTCGTTAGCATAATAGCATAATTGCCTAAGTCATATTTTAAGGGTTATAGAGCAGGGTAAAGTAGATGTAGAATAGATGTAGAATAGATGTAGAATAAGGGAGAAAAAGTCAAGTAAATAGGATTTTGTCAATTATGCAATGAGGCTAACGATTTGTGAGTTCCATCTTGTCCTAAATGTGTATCTGCTCCGACAACTGTGTGTCCCGCGAGTGCAAATGTCCTAAAATGTCTATAGTCTATGGGCTAAGGAAACAACTCAACTTGACACAACATCGTTATCTATCCAAAGGTGTCAGTGATGGTGTGTGTATCATATTTTGTTGATTTGCTTTGTTTATTTTCAAAGGTGAAGGATTATCTCTGCTTTTTTTCATTCAGAATTTTTAAAAAAATTACCTAGATTGTTGTATCTTTAATTTGTCTTTAAAGGTGCAGTGTGTAGAATTTGTTGGCATTTTACACAACAGACCTGGTAGAGTTTCTAGAACTTTCCCCACTAGATGCCCGTCAATATATTCCGATATTACACACTGCACCTTTAAAGGCAGTGATGGTGTTGACAGCTGACCGTAGCTCAAATTCACATTGGACGTTAATGTTGCAAAATATTAGAATTATTTGAGGAAAATCTGTCAGAGGAAAAGCAGTTGATTATCTTGGATGCATGAGGCAATTCTGGGTGGACAGTTTTGGTTTAAACTTAAATGTATATCTGTATCTATATCTGAAAATTGTTTGTACAGCTCTGGAAAAAAATAAGAGACCAGTCTGGATTTTTCTTCAATCTTCATCTCTACATTACTTATTGAAAAATGCTCTTTAATGACAATACTTTTATTGTGAATTTGGTAGAAATGTTGTCAGTAGTTTATATTTTAAAACCAAAATGTTCATTCTACTCAAAGATATGCCTCTAAATAGTAAAACAAGAAACACTGAATATTTGGAGTGGTCTCTTAATGTTTTCCAGAGCTGTATACTATCTAGATTTCTCCGAAAGCCAAAACTTAAAGTCTATAACTGCTTCATGTGTCCAGCAAAATGTCTGTTTTGTCAATATATATATTTATATATTCAAAACAAAATATGCTTCTGTTTTTATCCATATCCATATGTTCTCCTTTATTTTGTTGCGTTCCTCCTTTCGTGTAATTTGTCATTAACATTTTTTGTTCCATTTGTTTAAATCCGTTGACAATGTTTTTCATCGTTTCCAAATTGTTTTGTGTTTCCCATTTTGAACCCCCCTTCCCCCCCCCCCCCCCCCCTCAACCTACTTCCTCCTTTTTCTTCTGTTCACCCCTTTCAACCAATCACGTGCGTCCGTGCACATCATGTGACTTTGTCATGTGGTTCTTGCATGGTGCTGATGACATCGTCTCCGCTGCGCCAACAGAAGGTAACTTGTTTATTTGAGTTTTTAAGATCGTAAAAGATCACAGCTACAGTCATCTAGAAGGCATTGTTTTGTCAAATAGAAGTATTCACAGGCCAGACAAATATACACTGTCAAATCCCTATACCTCTAGGCCATTCTGTTGATATGGTAAAATGGTAACATGGTAAAAGGACTTGACTTGTATAGCGCTTTTTAGACAATTTTTCTCAGCCCCAAAGTGCTTTACATTTCTTACCACATTCACCCATTCACACACACACTCACACACCGATCCAGATTTAGTCAAATAAAAATATCCACAGGCCAGACATGAATATTCTCTGCCTTGAGGCCATTCTGTTAATGTGCAGAAGATGTTTAGTAAACATGCAATTTATCACTACAGGTTTTTACCATCTTAAGACTTTGCTTCCTTAGAAAGTTACGCTATGATACTTTTTTTTTCATTGCAGGCATAAATTAATAATACTATTCTATCCTCTGAGTGCCTTGTTAAAAATGTATTAATTTAAGTTGAATTCAAAAGTACCACTGATTGCAATCCGCATCCCACACACTTTAAACTTTTTCTTATTTTTTTCCCCAAATGATCTACACAGTATCAGCAGCCCATTTAACGGCAGCATGCAAGATTAGGCTACTCCCTTTCCCCTGTTTGCATCTATTATTTATACTTCTTCTGCATTTTCCCAAAGAAATGTCGGTCGTGTCGTGTGACTGTCTGCATGTGTCTGCGGTTGTGTGTCTCACGTCTCCTCTGTACTGTTCTCTGTAATGCTTTTAATTTGCTATGTGCAACATTACTAACACAATACATTGAAGTTGGGGTTTTGATTCATAAAAAAAATTCACAACTTTTTGTTATTCGGTGGTGGTAGGATGTCCTAAGGGAAAGAGGGGCCAACCAGTAACCATGAGGTCTCTGGTTGGATCTCCCCGGCACCGGACAGGAGGGTGTTAGTAGTAAAACTAGTGGTGTTTGAAGTTACTTAAAAGAGGATTGGGTGATGTGACAATAAACCATTTTATTTTTATCTTAATATCAGAAGAAATTAAAAAAAAAAAAAATGTCTGAATTTGGGGTTGAGATGTGATTTTTTAAATTTTTTTTTATTATTATTTTTAAACTTTTGCTACGTCTAAGTAATAGAATAGCATGAAACTGTTGCTAGTAATCCGCCTTAAATACTGTATCAGATGGAACTTTGATTAAACAAAACTAAAACGTAGATTTTTCTCTATCTATCCGACAGCATGTGTTTCAATAACCACATTTTTTCTAATTTTATTCTCAAATTTCTAATAATTTTCTCTCAATGTACGCTGGAAGATCAGTGACAATGCTGCATTAAGTTTGGACTACAAGTGTCCCCATAGCAACGCCTACAATTTCCAGCCTGCACGGAGAAGCTTTTCAATTCATTCTAACCACCAACTTTCTCTGTTTCTAGCTTCAACCAAAAATCACTCACACTCATACACGCACACACACACACGCTCGCTCGCTCGCACACACGCACACACACTCACTCACACACTCACACTCACTCACTCACTCACTCACTCACTCACTCACTCACACACACACACACACACACACACACACACACACACACACACACACACACACACACACACACACACACACACACACACACACACACTCACTCACTCACTCAATCACTCACTCACTCACTCACTCACTCACTCACTCACTCACTCACTCACTCACACACACACCCTTCCCCCCCACATACACACACACACACCCTCCCCCCCCACACACACACACACAAAATCAAAGAAACCTAACCCAGAATGATGCTAGTGAATAACAATGCTGTATGTATGTGCTAATGTCTACATGCTACATGCTACTTGTTGCTAACTAACCCTGTTTGATTCACTTACAGCATATGCCATATTTCTAACTCCTTTTGTAGTTGAATGCAGTTTTCAGACATAATAATGAATGATAATGGGTTGGATTTATATAGCGCTTTTCTAGGCACTTAAAGCGCTTTACAGGGTTCCAGGTTCTCCATTCATTCACACACACACACACACACACACACACACACACACACACACACACACACACACACACACACACACACACACACACACACAGTCATAGAACGTGCACTAAGATGATAACAAACCAGCAAGAAAAAGTGCCTTATTGCATATTCATTTAAAGGTGGAGTCAGTGATTCTGGAGAACGCTTGTTGTCAAAATCGCTTTTTTGTCAAAATCAGTGAATATCTCCTCATGATCCGCTACCTGTCCGTACTGTGTGTGCGCTGAAAGTAAATCTCGGTTTTAATACACAGCCTAGGCTCTGTAAACTTGGATGTAAAACAAAGTGGGCTCACCTTAGCTATAGCAACATGCCTTGTTTACGGAGCCTAGGCTGTGTATTAACACTGGTGTATTTTTCTCAGTGCACACACAGTACAGACAGGTAGCGGATCGTGAGGAGATATTCTCCGATTTCGATGAAAAATTGATTTTGACAACAAGACACTGACTACACCTTTAAATTAGTTCTATGACAGCCACTGAAATGTTAAAATGAATTGTTGTGTGTCCCTGTATGAAATGTCATGTTCCCCCCTCCACCTTACTAAATCACTGACCAACAAAGGCATGTGTTGAAAAACTGCATCGTGTTAGATTCTACAAGATATAATTATATTTTATGTCCTGACACACACACACACACACACACACACACACACACACACACACACACACACACACACAGACACACACACACACACACACAAAAAAAACACCCTTTACGACCTTCCCCTCCCAAAAGGCTGTCTATACTGTAAATATGATGAAATATATTATAAAAACATGTTATATCAAGGCCTACAGGCTCATTATGTAGCAGACCGGCAGCCATTACTCAGGAGGACAGAGCAGATAATTAGGAACGTTAATGAGATAACACCTCAGCCAAAGTTATACTGCCCTCAATGCCCCTCAAAGGGATATGCCAAGCCAAATGTTTTGATTATCACATACTGCTCAACTGTTGGCCTTTTGAGAGGAGCTAATAGTGTAGCAGTGATGCAAAATGTAATAGAAAAACAAATGAATAAAATCTATATTGTAGTAACTGGTTGATAATAAAAAAATAAATAAACAGATAAAAATGAATATGATTTAATTAACTTATAAAATTATTAATCAAGCTAAATATTTGATCGGTATTAATTTAAGGAAAGTCAAGTTTATTTATC
>CM049407.1:4787500-4800000 GCA_026929865.2 Hyperoplus lanceolatus
TAGATCGATCGATAGATAGATAGATAGATAGATAGATAGATAGATAGATAGATAGATAGATAGATAGATAGATAGATAGATAGATAGATAGATAATATCCCAAAAAAACACAAAATATTATTTTAAAAATTGGTTAAAAAAAATTATTATTTTTTATTAATGCTATTGGTTCAAAATCCCTATTCATGTGAACACATCACACCTTTGTGCATGCCTGTATGAAAACTACACGCAGAAAGCATATGAATATCACATAAAAACACAATATAGCTATATATACATAAAAAAATCAATGAAAATAAATTGAAAGTACTTTTCTTTGTATATAATGCTGTTGGTTTCATACAACCTATCCATGTGAACTAATCCTGCTTCCTTGGTGTGTCCTGCGTAGGCGAACCGGTTGCTCCCAAACTAGAGGTGAAGTCTGCTCGGCTGGGAAACTCTCTCAAGGTGAACTGGATCAAACAGGACGACGGTGGATCCGCCATTATCCACTATCTGGTCAGATACAAGGCCGTGAGTATTTCAAATCTCATACTCTTTCTCTTTTCCCTCTCTCTCTCTCTCTCTCTCTCTCATACTCTCTCTCTCTCTCCCTCTCTCTTTCCCTCTCTCTCCCTGCGTTCCAATACCATACTCTTTCTCTTTTCCCTCTGTCTCTATTTGTCTTTATTTCTCTCTCTCTGTCTCTGTCTCTCTCTTCCCCTCTCTCTCCCTTTCTATTTCTCTTCCTCTCTCTCTCCCTTACTCCCTCTCTCTCTCTCTCTCTCCCTGCGTTCCAAATCTCTTTCTCTTGTCTCTTCTCTCTCTCTCTCTCTCTCTTTTCCCTCTCTCTCCCTCTCTCTGTCTCTCCCTCTCTCTCGCTCTCTCTCTCTCTCTCTCTCTCTCTCTCTCTCTCTCTCTCTCCACTTTGCTGATTTGATTGTATTTTTGTTTTACCATATCTTACAATAGGCCAATTGTCCAGGAATGGTGGTCAGTGTATTTTTTAGTTTATTTGACGTTCATTCCACAAAAGGATATTTAAGAAATAATACTGAAATTAGAAGTTTGTTTTTCTTCATCAGGGTCAAAAAGAAACGTTGTTAATTGCCAACTTCTAGTAGCAGAATATTTTCAAGTGAAGAAGAAAATATATATTTTTTTTTAAAGGTGCTCATGGTGTATTGGTTAGAGGTTAGAAGCTTGTGTCTGAGTGGAAGCCAGAGATTAGCCTCCCCCAATAGAAAATTAACCCGATTTTGTGTGTCTGTCTGTCTGTCTGTCTGTCTATCTATCTATCTATCTATCTATCTATCTATCTATCTATCTATCTGTCTGTCTGTCTGTCTGTCTGTCTGTCTGTCTGTCTCACTGTCCCTCCTTTTTAGAAGCACGTGGCAGAGTGGAAGCCAGAGATTAGCCTGCCCCATGACAGTGAGTTTGTGGTCCTGAGCGGGTTGGACTGGAACACAGAGTACGAGGTTCGCGTGATCGCAGAGAACCAGAGAGGCAAGTCAGACCCGGCCGTGGTCTCATTCAGGACAGCCACCGAGCCCACCACTGTCCCAGGTAAGGGGGTATTCAATGTAATTTAACCTGTAGAAGTGTGTGTGTGTGTGTGTGGGAGGGTGTGTGTGGGAGGGTGTGTGTGTGTGTGTGTGTCTGTGTGTCTGTGTGTGTGTGTGAGGTGCATATTTTACCTCGAGGGCTGCCTCCCCATTGCACTATACATGAGCTGAAAAACAAGTTCAGATGGGCCTTTTATTTATAGTATGAATGTTATGGAAGCAAAAATATCATCCCAAAATATTCTCGATTTAATATATTATTTTAATTTTAATGTACCAAATTAAATTAAATTTTGATGGAAACTTGAATATGTTAGAACATAACAGAAAGCTATTTCTAAAACCCAAAAACACCTTCCTGAATGGTTGTTAATTAGATATTAGAATATTGATTTTTGTGTGTGTGTGTGTGTGTGTGTGTGTGTGTGTGTGTGTGTGTGTGTGTGTGTGTGTGTGTGTGTGTGTGTGTGTGTGTGTGTGTGTGTGTGTGTGTGTGTGTGTGTGTGTGTGGTTATAATTAGTTTAGTAAATATGTAAAACACGGCCGCCTTTTGCGAAGAAAAAACAACCCACATTTACAGTAACTGCAAAAAAAAAAGATAAAATGAAGTAATTACTGTCTTAAAGACCTACAATACGTTTTCACTCACAACGTCCCCAAATCCCCAAACCAATCTACAACCGGGAAACGGTCCGTAACAAATGCATTTTACTGCCGTTTGAGTAACGTTTTATTTATTTAACCTTTATTTCACCAGGAAGGTCCCATTGAGTTACAGTAGCTCTTCTCACAGGGAGTCCTGGCCAAGACAGACAGCAGAAAGAAAATGTTTTGCTAAATACAACCGCGCCCAGGTGGTTAAAAAACATTGTTAGACTTTAAAACGTTTAAATTTGTATCTTGTAAGAATAGAAAGAGACAAAAACACATTTAAAAAAAAAAGTATAATGGGGCGCTCCGGTGGCGTAGAGCGTGTACCATATTGGCTCTGGCCTCGTTGCAGTGGACGCGGGTTAAAATCTGACCCGTGGACCTTTACTGCAGGTCATCCCCCCCCCCCCCCCTCTCTCTCTCTCTCTCTCTCTCCCATTTCAACTCTGTACTGTCTAATAAAGCTTGAAAATGCCAAAAAGTAATCTTAAAAAAGTCCAGCTCTCACATTGCTTCTGTCACCTTTTCTCAGCATCCTCTTTATTTTTTATTCTCTCTTTTCAGCCTCTACTCTGTACAATGGAATAATTTAGGAAAAATACAATTTCAACTTTGAGTACTTAACTTAAAGGTGCAGTGTGTAATATGACATCATCAAGAAAGTTCTACAAAGTTCTAGAATGCAACACTCCCTGGGTAACCCCACCCCTTTCGAATAATAACAGAAGCTACAGTGGCCTTCAAGGACAAGAACAATTCTAAATTTTAAACAATGCACCTGATGACATTCCAACTATGACACTTTCAAGATGGCGGCACTAGGCCTTGGTCCAAAATATGCAGAAATATGGACATATATGAGACCATTTCTAAGGGGGAAAAAAAATTAAAATTATTTTTTTCAGCAATTATGCACTAAATTAAATGTACTTATGGATATTATAATTACTTTCTACAAAATCTGCTAGGAAATAAAACCCAAAATTCTACACACTGCAGGTTTAACTTTTTTAATTTTTATAGTGTAGAACTATCTTTCTGCCTCAAAAATAAAAAAAAACAAGTGAAGAAAGCTGGCTTGAAATTTTGAGTTTTCCTTGCTATTTATTTTTTATAGTGTGTAGGCCTATCTTTAGTAGCCTGGCTCCGCCCGCCCGCCTACTTCCGGCCAAATTTTATTTTCCCTTCAGTAGTCAGTCTGGGTGTACAGCCCATTTCCCAGTTTTGCTGGAGATTCGACAGCCGGTCCAATCAGCGAACAGAGCGAGTGGCTGAGAACGATGACTTCGAAGTTGCGCTCCAGTTTCAGTTGCCAGAAGCCGGCTCATGACACACGTGACGACCAAACGTTATGCGATTGGTTGGCTAATCCAGAGTGGCACTGGGCAGATCCAATAGTTTTAAACTGTAACAGACACCCACCTCCATGAGTGAACGTTTGCCAATTACAGCACTGCTAGACCTTCTGTACAAATGAAATGAAGTATGACGGTCTGGTAGTACCAGGCTGTATCTTTAGTGGGTCTCTCGCAGTTTCTTGACTGACCTGAATTTAAAGTGTGTGGCCTAGTTAGTTAGATGTGGAGGCAGCCCTTACTGTGTGTGTGTGTGTGTGTGTGTGTGTGTGTGTGTGTGTGTGTGTGTGTGTGTGTGTGTGTGTGTGTGTGTGTGTGTGTGTGTGTGTGTGTGTGTGTGTGCATGGTTGCCAACTGAATTAATTCCTAATTAAATTTGTTTTCTGTTTGTGTTTTTACTGAAAAACCATACATGGCTGCCGGTGCATGGCCTAAAAAAAATGATTATGATTTTTTTCATGCGCTTGCTGGCCGACCATCCATATAACAGTGGGAGGTTTTTTGGATCACTTATAACTTGTTGCTACCAGAGCACAAGTTAACATGGGTCTCATCTAAGTCATTACCCCCCCCCCCCACCCCTCCTTTAAATCCTCCTAATTACCTCCATTTAAAATGTTGTGTTGTGTAACATTTAGTATTGCTTCCAAGTTGCTGCTGTATTTTTTTTTTCCTGACTTCAAGGCATGAAGAAAAAAATTTGCGGAGGTTTATTTTAAGCTCCCACATCTGCATTTGCTTATAGTAGGTCTTAACATCTGTTCTTGATAATGCGATGGCTTAAAGCAGATGGTCTTTTGTATACACACACTGGTTCTAAATGCATTTAATTGGCCCGTTTTGTCTTGACGCAAATTGTGATCTGCGGTTGGCGTTAAATCTTTTTTTTTTTTTTTTTTCATTTTTGCATTTTTCAAACACACACACACAAAATGCCACAAAATAAATTCACTAAAAGGATTAACGTGTATTTTAGAATGAAGGAAAACCTGTGAAAACATATTAAGTGTTAAGTGAGGCCTACAGAGATAAGCTGTTGTGTCGAAAACCTGTTTACGTAATTTGACTTCAACTGTGATTTCAGTCCCATGCAGATACATACGGTACGGGGGAGGATTAAGGCCACATACATACAAAAAAATAAAATCAGACTTTTTTTTGTCAGATTAAAGTCAGACCTATTTTGTTTTTCTTATGTGTGGCTCTTCTCCTCTTCCGTACATTTTTTATTATTTTTTTAAACTCACACAAGGCAAAATAGCCTCTCACCCTGCCAAGCTGAGGAGAGATAAAATACTATAAAAAAATTCTCATGCCACATTGCATTGGTCAAGGAATGTTCTGCAACTGAAATGTTACAGAGATAAGTGAAAAGAGACAAAATTACTTTTACAGAACAACAACTTTTTTGATGATATTTTTATAGTTTTGTAATCTACTTTTTCTTTGGAAAACAAGACAAAAGGGTTAAAAAAGGCACATTGAGAATCAGGGGAAAAGAAATAGTTTTTATGCAACAGTAAAAATAAATTGGTAAAATAAGATGAAAAACTGCCCAAAAAAATGTGTCTGTTATTTAACATTCGGCCAAAGTTTTTCATCATTTTCGGTTACGGCAAATAATTCAGATTTTGGTACATCCCCTAATTTAAATACAGTCAATTTGCAGATACACACACACACACACACACACACACACACACACACACACACACACACACACACACAGATTTTAAAGTGACAGGTGTTGATAACGGATCCATCCAAATCTCCCAAAGTAAGACATTGGAGTAAAAACTAAAACAAACAAAAAAATATTTAAACTTTTTTTTTTATACTTTTTCTAAAATGACATCACCCACCTACCCATGTCATAGTCTTAACCTCCATAACCAGCTTGTGTGTTTGGTTGTGTGGCTTTCGCATATTTCCCGATGGTATATTAGTATAATGGTAGCTGCTGCTGTAGAAGAGGCACCACTGAAACATGAGATCCCTCTCCCAGGACTGACATGCTGCAATAGATGTCATAAGTAGAGAAACTCTCCTTGTGTAAAAATACTCAAAACAGAACAACTAGCCTGCAGTGTCTTTAAAATCTAAAATGTCAACCCTTTGCCATTGTCATTCCAAATCACTTTCATATTCTGTGACCTTCGAACCCGCATTCCACCCATTCCACCCACGCACGCGACATTTTGCTATGCTACTAACATGCTATGGCTTTGTTTTCTGCACCGTTTTGCTTTTGATTTGTTATAAATAGACTTCTGTAGTAAGCTTCAACAGTCAGTGTATCTCTTTGGTCTTTCACAAAAGAAGACATAATGAATGGTTAGTTGATTTGAGTCTTAAAGGTGCTACGAGGAACTTTTCAATATTTCTGAAACAGCCTCATTTTCTCCTCTGATGATCATGAATTACTTGTAACAGCAAACGAGACCATCAGTGCAAAAGAATGCTATTGTTATATCGTTTTTCTTAATGCCTTTGTCATGGGTATACTATAAGCTCACCCAGGAACTACAGCTGGCGAAGTAAAAAAAACACAGTACCACTTTTGTCCAAAGGGGGCGCAAGAATCAACACAAATTGAAAGTTCCTCGGAGCACCTTCACAATGAAAATGAAACAACCACTATTTATTTAGTATTTATTTATTTTTCTAATATATTTTTGTGAGGAGAAAATTGAATTACCCAAAAGATACACTGAACTTCCACCCATGCATGCCATGCTACCATGCGTCATTTTGCTGTGCGACTTTGCATGCTATGGCTTAGTTTTTTTGGCATTTTTTTTGCTTTATTTAACCTTAAAATTATGTAGTAGCCTTCTAGTTACCTTTTCTAAACTTATATTTCTGTATTTTTCTGACCTTATTTTTCTATCTCTCTCCCTCTTTTTTTCCCCTCTCTTTTTCCTCTCCTTTCTGCTCCCCCACTTTTTATCCGTGTCTCCCACTTCCGTGTCGTCATGTGTGTGATCTTCTTGGGCACTTCTCTTGGACCATGACATTGCCATTACGCAAATTAATTTCTGTTTTCTGTGTATATTTATTTATTTGTTTTATTTTTCATACTTTTTCTGCGATGTTTATCATTCAAAAAAAAAAAAAAAAAAAACAATTCTGGAAAAAAAAATCTGAAAAAAAAAATGTTTTCCATTTGTTTATCACCAACAACAATGTGCTCATTCAAAAAAATCTATATATTTTTCCATTTGTGGTCAACCTTCCAGCTACCCTCGGTTGCCAAAGTGTGACCTCAAGCATGGCAGCTCTTGTGCTCTCCGTGTTAAGCGTGCTATGGCTCTCATAAAACAGATTTTGTTTTTGAAGGAGAAAGATAAAGAGTCTGGCGCCTTTTGAGATCTCTGTCCCCTTACCAGACTACTTTTGCTTTCTATGCCTTTTTGACCCTTGTGTGCCCCCATACACAAGATATACAGCTCTGGAAAACATTAAGAGACCAGTCTGGATTTTTCTTAAATCTTCATCTCTACATAACCTAATGTAAAATGCTCTTAATGACAATATTGTTTGGGGGGAATTTGGTAGAAATGTTGTCAGTAATTTATAGAATAAAACCAAAATGTTAATTTTACTCAAACATATGCCTATAAATAGTAAAACGAGAGACACTGAATATTTGGAGTTGTCTCTTAATTTCTTCCAGAGCTGTAAGAAAAAATATATATATACGATGAAGAGTGAAGACATTGGTTTCATGCAGTTAATACAGGGTGCTCAGTACTTGCATCATATCTCACACTGTTGGGGATTTCTGTTGTTAAAGGTGCACTGTGTAACTTTTGGGTGTGTCAGAGAAATTAATATTTTCTAAGGTATATTCTCATAACTGAATAAACAAAATTTCCTCACAGGAAAATTGGATCCCTGGAACACTGTTTGAAGTTGGAAAAGCTTCCTGAAAAGTTACTGTTTCACTGTTGTTGTTGTTTACAGCAGCAGGGCCCACAGTTTGGTTTACAAACATATTCAAGTCTCACGTTTGGTTCCAGGTTCCTCAAAATAATTTAGTTTTTGATTCAGTATGATGACAAGTATTTAATACTAAGAATTACATGTAGAGACAATATCCCTGCGTTCCAAATCTCATACTCTTTCTTTTTACTACACTACATACTAAAGTACAGAAGAGTTTTAGTCTTTTTACTACACTACATACTAAAGTACAGAAGAGTTTTAGGGCCACAGACAGGAGAGAAAAAAATCAGATAAGGAAGATTTTTTGTTTTCATTATGTCAAGAAATGTCAAGAATAAAGACGAATACTCCAAAATGCTGTTGGAGTTAGTGGGACATCTAGGTATTTTCAGCATACTGCAATTGACATGCATGTATTGGGACATCCTAAATCTTTTTCTAGCATACTTAATAGTATGTAGTATGGGTATTGGAACGCAGGGTTAGTGTTGTGTTAGCGTAAACCAAATGTAGACAAATCCCCGCCTCCCTTGAAACTGCATAGTGCACCTTTAATATTTTTTGTTGTCATCTGTTTTCATGTTGTAAATGAAATGGAGTCCGAAAAGGGAAAATGTTAAGAGGGATTTTTGTCAATGTTACTCGTTGAAACTTGGGGGCTCAGTTGGGATACGGTGTGTAAAAAAAAATAGCGCTTTTCCACTTACATGGTACCAGACCTACTCTACTCTACTGTACTATAGACATGTATTTGTCATATGCACATTAACAATTACAGCAGCAAGTTATTGGCAATTAAATTCTTAAAGGAATACTTCAAGGGCGGCACGGTGGTGCAGTGGTTAGCACAGTCGCCTCACAGCAAGAAGGTTCTGGGTTCAAATCCCGGGTTGCCCGGGGCCTTTCTGTGTGGAGTTTGCATGTTCTCCCCGTGTACGCGTGGGTTCTCTCCGGGTACTCCGGCTTCCTCCCACCTCCAAAAAACATGCAATGGGGATAGGTTGATTGGATTCTATAAAAATTGACCATAGGTGTGAATGTGAGTGTGAATGGTTGTCTGTCCCTATATGTGGCCCTGCGATGGACTGGCGAACTGTCCAGGGTGTACCCTGCCCTCGCCCAATGCAGCTGGGATTGGCTCCAGCCCCCCCGCGACAAGCGGGGGGGCTGGAGACAAGCGGTACAAGCGGTAGAAGATGGATGGATGGATGAAGGAATACTTCACCCATGCAGAACCGGCGTTCTAGCATTATAAAAACGCTATTATAATATAATGAATGAGGTTTTTCTTCACTCAGTCTTTCCTCAGTATTCCCTTGGCCCAGCTGTCCTGTTAATCCTAACCCTACATTTTTACTAGTGTGATGTCACACTAGTAAAAATGTAGGGTTAGACAGTGAGACCATAAAACACTCTTTCTGCCTTTTCTCAGGCTAGGATGAACCGATTTAAAAAAAAAATTTATACTAAATAGGATCTCAGAGTTCAATACACCTTCATGTTTCCACGGGTGAAATAGGTATTTAAGTCCCAGGCTCCTCTCAACAATGCAATATAGAAGAAGAACAAAATTATAATAGAAACACACAAGTGAAGGGAGCTAATATCAAAAGACAGTAGAGTACAATAGAGTGGATACCATGTAGTTGAAAAGCGCCAAAAGTTTTCACCACTTTGTTTCAGCTATACGATTTGTAACACATTCATAATGCCTGAACAATATGATCGTGAGAGAGTGGGGGGTGATATAAGAAATAGGAAGAATTATCTATAATATAATACACTGTCTGACCATGTGTGTGTGTGTCTACAGTGTTGCTACTGTAAGTAACCGGAAATGGCAATTGTAAAGAGACTCTTATTTTGGAATTTATTGCCTATTTTAAATTAAAACAAAGACATTTCACTACTCTTTCAAAATAAAATGGCATAAAAAAAGCATGAAAAACTGCATGAGAGCCGTCACACAAAACAAGGCATGACCCAGTTAATTCATGAATGTTTTTCGCCGCTATGCAGTTGCCAAATAAAGAGCCCCCGATTTCCAAAGCATTATGAATGTGTTAAGAAAAGACCAAGGTGACGTGTGCAAAATTCTGTGCCTAATTTCTGTTCTTTGGATACAAGCTTGAAAATGTCCTGCCTGCACAGAAGGAAAGGAGAAAGATATCGTATTATAGTTTTGGTTTGTGGTTATATATTAGGTATGGGTCGGTATTTTGGTTTTTAAGGTGTGTATCATGGTTTGAAAAAGACATACACACACACACACACACACACACACGCATGCATGCACTCGCGCACACACACACACACTCACTCAGTCACTCACTCACTCACACACAGACACACACACACACACACACAGACACACACACACACACACACACACACACACACACACACACACACACACACACACACACACACACACACACACTCACTCAGTCGGTCACTCACTCACACACAGACACACACTCACACACAGACACACACACACACACACACAGACACACACACACACACACACACACACACACACACACACACACACACACACACACACACACACACACTCTCAATCCATGCTTATCATACCTTAAGAACATCATACCGGCCCTTTCCTAAGTTGTGGTTAAAGAGTGTTCATTTTTTTCTAAGACAAATCATAACTTTTTCAACATTATTATAATAATATGCTCAATCTAAAATACGTTATTGTGTAACCGCCATTGCCGGGAAAAGGACAGAAAGTTGTGCATAAAAAAACTAATCATGTTTTGTGGCAAAAGTGTACATACTCTTTTCAAACTGATATTCAACAAGAAATACACTGTCTTTTTTTGGGGTTTAATTTGTGTTTATTTTGATGTTTTCGTTTGATTTTGAACGTGTTTTTGTTTAAAGGAGAAGTAAGTGATATTTTTTTGGGTAATATTCGTGTTGAATCACTCTATATTCATACAGCAATCTCACTTAAACAGTGTGCACAGTTAAGAACACAGGTCTCTATCTATCTATCTATCTATCTATCTATCTATCTATCTATCTATCTATCTATCTATCTATCTATCTATCTATCTATCTATCTATCTATCTATCCTAAACAGTATGCACAGTTCATAACACAGGTCTCCCAGTCATTCAGCTTTGCGGTAATGGCCAGATACAATTTGTAATATCCCGTTTGTTTTATCCAATCAGGAGACAGAGCGCTATAAAGAGGCGGGGTCTCTGTGCCCCGTGAACGATGACTCGCTGCTCTCCATCGCGGCACTATCTGATGAAGACGGCTGTGTGTTCATGTGGTGGTGACGTAGGGACGAGGGAGGGGACTGCTAACTGCTAGTCACTGACAGGACGTTAGCCAAAATAACCAAATCACTTACTTCTCCTTCTTTAAACTAAATCGAAATTTCATTTTTTCAATAATGGTAAAATGGTTCTATATTCTCTGAGACATTGTTTCTTTGTAAAAGTACATATCAGTGTATTTCCCATGTAACCATTGTAGGGTTGAAAAATAAAATGTGTTTTCTTTTTCTTTCATGAAAGTAGTGATGGTGACTTATACTTAAAGCGATAGTGTGTGGCTTTCTGACGTTTTTAGCGACTTACTATATGGGAAATGTGTTGCTTATACTTAAAGCAGTGCGTGGGTTTTTCTATATCGACTAAATATATTGGGATGTGTGACCGAAGCAGATTGTTAACTTGTTTTTTTTCAGAGCTATAGTGCGTGGCTTTCTGACATTTTAGCGACTAAGTCTATAAGAAATGTGTGACTTCTACTTAAAGCTATAGTGCGTGGCTTTTCTATGTATCGACTAGATATACTGAGATGTCTGACTTTTACTGACCGAAGCAGATTTTCATCTTTTTATTATTTTATTTTTTTAAGCTATAGTGCGTGTTTTTTTATATCAACTAGGTGTGTGACTTTTACTGACCAAAGCAGATTTCTAGCTAGATTAATTTGTAAGCTTAAAGCTATAGTGCCTAGCTTTTTTAAATCGGCTAAATATACCGAGATGTTTGATTTATACTGACCAAAGCAGATGTTTTTAGCTAGTATTTTTTTTTAAACTATAGTGTGTGGCTTTTTTTATATAAATGAATGTCTGTAGAATGTACAGATATACGTACATATAGTAGGTTCCCAAGCAGTGAAAGATGCATTTATGAACCATTTATACTAAATGAAAAGGTGCAACAGCAAGAGAAAGTGTGAGTTAGGCCAAATACAAAAACTAAAAAGTATTATCTTAATTCCTTTACAATATCTGAAGGTTTTACTCATTACTTGCTATTTAATGTAGAGTTAATTTATTAGTTTTCTACGATTTTCATTTTCCTCATTCCTCATGGCCAAGTACAATATATATATATATATTTTTATATATACAAAGTTGAATTTACACATAATTCTTATATTTGAAGTTTTTTTAATGATTCCATTTTATGTAAAGGTGCAGTGTGTAATTAGCCTGGCTCCGCCCGCCCGCCTACTTCCGGCCAAATTTTATTTTCCCTTCAGTAGTCAGTCTGGGTGTACAGCCCATTTCCCAGTTTTGCTGGAGATTCGACAGCCGGTCCAATCAGCGAACAGAGCGAGTGGCTGAGAACGATGACGTCGAAGTCGCGCTCCAGTTTCATTTGCCAGAAGCCGGCTCATGACACACGTGACGACCAAACGTTATACGATTGGTTGGCTAATCCAGAGTGGCACTGGGCAGATCCAATAGTTTTAAACTTTAACAGACACCCGCCTCCATGAGTGAACGTTTGCCAATTAAAGCACTGCCAGACCTTCTGTACAAATGAAATGAAGTACGATGGTCTGGTAGCACCAGGCTAGTGTGTAATATGACATCATCAAGAAAGTTCTACAAAGTTCTAGAATGCAACGCTCCCTGGGTAACCCCAACCTGTGTGTCTGTGTGTGTGTGTGTGTGTACGGGACACATGACATGCCAATTAAAGAGAAGAATG
>CM049407.1:4805000-4842500 GCA_026929865.2 Hyperoplus lanceolatus
GTGTGTGTGTGTGTGTGTGTGTGTGTGTGTGTGTGTGTGTGTGTGTGTGTGTGTGTGTGTGTGTGTGTGTGTGTGTGTGTGTGTGTGTGTGTGTGTGTGTGTGTGTGTGTGTGTGTGCGCGCGCTGAATGCATGCCAAATGATTTATTGTGCTAGTTAAAATGCAAATGAAGCAACAGGGCTATAGATAAAATAAAAAGCAACATGGTAGTCACCTATATGAATGCACGCTGGTGCTATTTTGATCGCAGACATCAAAGAAAATAAAGGATTGCAAACTAGAATACATAACAGGCACGGACAGAAGCATAATGAATATAAATTGAATGTCTACATCGTGTGTGTGTGTGTGTGTGTGTGTGTGTGTGTGTGTGTGTGTGTGTGTGTGTGTGTGTGTGTGTGTGTGTGTGTGTGTGTGTGTGTGTGTGTGTGTGTGTGTGTGTGTGTGTGTGCGTGTGTGTGTGTGTGTGTGTGTGTGTGTGTGTGTGTGTGTGTGTGTGTGTGTGTGAATATAAATTGAATGCCTACATCGGGCTCTGCGCTTTCTTTCACTTGAAAATTGATGTGTCATACTAGTACAATATATACAAACGCACCATGTTCAAGAGGCGTTACAAATATTTTTTTTTTATAAAGAAACGTCATAAATCATAGATGTGCCGCAGTGGCTGTCGCTGTGTGTGTGTGTGTGTGTGTGTGTGTGTGTGTGTGTGTGTGTGTGTGTGTGTGTGGTGTGTGTGTGTGTGTGGCTGTCTGCAAGAATTCAAGACGTGCAAATCATGTGCCGTGGAAGGTTGAACAAGCAACTGCAATATTGTCAACAACATTTATTTTAGAGGTTGTATTTTTAGAATGCACATGAATCAACAAGATTGCCCCGTTTGAAAAGGCCAAGAGATTCAGGGCCTCATTTTGTTTTCAGTAAATAGATTAAAAGGTACAGTGTGTAGGAAAAAAGTGTATTTTGGTGTCATCTAGTGGGGAAAAATCTACTTTGCAAAGCTCCTATGTAGATATAGGGCCCCACAGACTACAGCTGCTTTTAAACAAAACCTTAAAACGCATCTTTTAAAAGCTAAACTGTCTTTGTTTAGGTTTTATATCACAGTCCATTGCTGATCGTTAACATTCGGCCTATTGTCTTTGGAACAACAATAGGGGCACAGGCTGTAGCCAGCTTTCTTTCAGACTTAACAGTTCTTTTAGTTTTAGCTTCAAAATTCAAAAATCTAGTGAATCCAGTTACCTTCGAAAAAATATGATTTCTGCTCATTTTTTTTATTTTTATCAATTAGAAATATGTGTGATAAAATAGTGCATTAAAATCTTAAAACTTACCTTCCTTGTGAGTCTGTGTGTGTGTGTGTGTGTGTGTGTGTGTGTGTGTGTGTGTGTGTGTGTGTTAAAAAGAAAAAAACTGTAATAAATACAGTATGTTATGACAAAATAAAATAAAAAAGGTAAACTTGCCTTCCTCATATCATAACCCGTCTCCCTCTCTCTCTCTAACTCTTCTGCGCCCCACTCTTCTCCCCCGTTCCTTCTCGCCTGTCGTCTGTTGTACTTTCTTGTGTTTCTTTGTGTGTGCGTGTGTGCCTGCGTGCGTGCGTGCGTGCGTGCGCGTGCGTGTGTGTGTGTGTGTGTGCGTGTGTGTGTGTCGTATTTCCAGACGCTACGGCTAGCGGTTCCGGCCTGGGCACGGGAGCCATCGTAGGGATTCTTATCGTGGTGTTTTTCCTTCTGCTGATCGGCGTGGACGTCACCTGTTACTTCCTGAATAAGTGCGGACTTCTGATGTGTATTGCCGTGAACTTCTGTGGGAAAGCCGGGCCGGGAGCCAAGGGCAAGGACATCGAAGAGGGCAAAGCCGCTTTCACGTAAGTCAACAAAATCTATGCCATTAAAGGTGCTGTGAGGAACTTTTGAATATTTCTGAAAACAGTCTAATTTTTCCTCTGATGATCATAAATTACATGTAACAGCAAACGAGACCATCAGTGCAAAGAATGCTATTTTTATATAACGTTTTTCTTAATGCCTTTGTCATGGCTTTATGCTCACCCAGGAACAACAGCAGGCGTAGTAAAAACACTACTGTTTTTGTCCGGTGCAGAATTAACAATAGCTGAAAGTTCCTCAGAGCACCTTTACCATATTCCATATATGAATGTATGTGGGACACTTCCAGTTGTAAGTCTGTCTGTCTGTCTGTCTGTCTGTCTGTCTAACTGTATTCCCACTGCCTTCTGCCCACAGTAAGGATGAGTCTAAGGAGCCCATTGTGGAGGTGAGAACAGAAGAGGAACGCACCCCGAACCAAGCGGGGGGTCAAACTGAGCCCAACGAGACCACCCCTCTCACCGGCCCTGAGTGAGTAGCATCAACGCATGTCCCAGGCTAGGTTACTTTCCCAGACTTAAAGCTATATTGTGTAGAATTTTGGGGAATTTTTTCACAACAGACCTGGTAGAAAATCGATATCATATCCATAAGTACGTTTAGTTTAGTGTGTAACCGCTCAAATTTAGTTGGTTAATAGCTTTTATGAAAGATGGATCACACTTACACTTCGCGACACTGTGTCCATCTGAACTATACCAGTTAGAATGTCCTTGAAGGCTTTCCGTTGCTTCTTACGGGAGCCATAGAGACGAACCATTGCGATATAGAATTGAACCACTTGATGATGTCATATTACACACTGCACCTTTAAGGTTTTCTGTACGGAATTTTGATAGAGGAGTGAATTGGATCGTTTGCTTATTGTTGACAAAAAAATGTTTTAAATAATAATAATTTTTATAAATGTCATTTTGGTCAGGCCACCCCACTTCCGAGGGGGTCAGAGTGCAGGGTCAGCCATAGTACAGCGCCCCTGGAGCAGTTTGGGGTTAAGTGTCTTGCCCAAGGACACAATGGTAGAGATGGTGGGCACCGAAGATGTAATAGCAGCTAGCACTAGTTTTACTACTAACACCCTCTTGTCCGGTGCCGGGGATCGAACCAGAGACCTCATGGTTACTGGTCGGCCCCCCTTTCCTCTAGGCCAAACTATTACTATTGTAATTCATAGAACAGCATTTTAAGGAACTTTTTTAGCTTCAACTCCAGAGAAGGTACTTTCGCAGCACAAGGCAAGGCAAGTTTATTTCTATAGCACAATTCAGACACAAGGCCATTCAAAGTGCTTTACAGGTGCATGAAATACATCAAGATTAAAATACATCAAGTATAGAATAGACATTATAAAATAAAAATTGCAGGTTAAATGGGAAACAGAAAAGTCTTCAGATTTAAAGGAAGACTTTTTAAAGGAGCTGAGAGTTGCAGCAGACCTCAAGTTCTCTGGGAGTTTGTTCCAGAGATTTGATGCATGAAAACTGAAAGCTGCTTCACCTTGTCGAGTCCTAACTCTGGGGACTGTAAGCAGACCTGTCCCAGACGACCTAAGGGCTCTGGACGGTTCATAACATATCAGCAGATCAGAAATGTGTTTTGGCCCTAAACCATATAAACAAGATTAACTACAGATTAGCTACTAATCTACTTAAAACTGGGGTGGAGGATTTGGGGAGAAAATGGCAGTTGGGATAGAGATTCAAATCCAAATACCTCAACCGCTCCACTTGTTCTCTTTGGTCCCTCCCCTATGGTCCCTCCCTGACACGCTCTACACCAACAAAGTCGGTGCCAAAGTGAATGGACAGTCCCATAACAGCCAATAAGAACAGAGAATCGGAGCCTCGCTCTGATTGGTCAAAGTGTACAGCTCATGTTAACTTTGACCAATCAGAAATCTATTCAGGACATGAACAAACTGGTTTTCCCCAAACCGTTCCTCTAAGGTGTAAAGCACATTAGCTCCTAATGCTAAAACTGCTATTCTCTCTCTATCGTTTGCTGTTCTATTATTATTGTTATTATTTTGTCTTCTACCCCACTTTGCACAAACGTTTAATCTCTTGCTAACATGTCAAGGTAAAACTTTACAATAAGGGTACATTGATAAACTGTTAGTTGACGCATAAATTATGCTTACTAATCATTAACTAATTAATTATTATTATTATTATTATTAATATTATTAGTATTATTATTATTAGTATTATTAATATTATTATTATTAGTATTATTATTATTATTATTATTATTATTATTATTATTATTATTATTAATATTATTATTATTATTATTATTATTATTATTATTATTATTATTATTATTGTTAAGTTATTAAAGCTCAGTTAATGCTTGGTTAAAGGAATACTTCACTTCGCTATCATAATATAATGAATGAGGTTTTTCTTCCCTCAGTCTTCCCTCAGTCTTCCCTTGGCCCAGCTGTCCTGTTAATCCTGACCCTTACTGTGATGTCACAAGAAGGAAACTGTAGGGTTAGACAGTGAGACCATAAAACACTCTTTCTGCCTTTTCTCAGGCTAGGATGAACCCATTTCAAAAAATGCTGCATATTTATACTACATAGGATCTTCAATACACCTTCATATTCCCGCTGGTGAAGTAGGTCTTTAATGCTTTTACTAACAGTTAATTAACGTACCCTTATTGTTAGGTTTTTACCCAATTTTTAATTATGTAGATTTTATTTCTCCTTTACAGCACTCACTGTCTCATTGCTTTGTTGATGCTTTGACTTGCACTGCCCTCCCTCCCTTTAAAAAATCACTTTTTTACTTTTTCTTTCTTTCTCTCTTTCACTCCCTCCCTCACTTCTATCGCTCTATTCCTCCCTCACTCCCTCCCTCCCTCACTCTCTTACCCCACACACAGGCCCGCGACTGCAGACACAACCACCTGTCCTGTTGTGAACACACCCCCCGCCAATGCCATCTCTAACTCAGTCACCGAAACCTTTAGCACGGCACAGAGCAGCCCTGCTAGCGACAGCACTACGCTACGCACAACTAGCGCTTCAAGCCCTACCAAAGCTGCCCCAAGTCAAGCCAAGACCTCCCCTAAAAAGGCCACCAATTCCCCTTCCCCTAACCCCAAAACCCAACCCGAAGTGGGGGCCTTGGTTGACTTGAGCGACACCCCTAAAGTAACACCACCACCAAGCGAAGAGCTAGCTAGCAGTGCTAATGTCGAAACCAGCAGTACTGAGAATAAGGACTCACAACAAGTAGACGTCCCGGCCAAGGATGCGCCCATTGTCCCGAGCACAGACGCGACAAAGACCCAACCGCCACCGGCCCAAACTGAGTATGAACCTTCACTGCCATAGTCCCCCATTCACTCCACATTTCACTTCACTGTTCTGGTAGCATCCCAATATAGTGCATTAACAATCAACAAATGTGCCATTTTTAAAGGGAAACAATTCATGCTAAAAGGGAGATTTAGTGGTTTGGGTGTAAGTTACCCACACTGTAAAAATGAAACAGTTTGGAAAGCTCAAATGTTCTAAGTAACACTTTTTTAAAGGTGCTCTGAGGAACTTTCAATTTGTCTTGATTCTTGCGCCCCCTTCAGACAAAAGCGGAAGTGTTTTTACTACGCCAGCTGTTGTTCCTGGGTGAGCGTATACCCATGACAAAGGCATTAAGAAAAACTATATAAAAATAGCATTCTTTGCACTGATGGTCTCGTTTGCTGTGACATGTCATCTATGATCATCAGAGGAAAATGAGACTGTTTCAGAAATATTTAAAAGTTCCTCGTGGCACGAGATCCAACCTTTTATTGAAAACAAAGTATTTTTGGGGTATAAAACCTCATTCCGAGCATTAAAGTAACTTAACAAACTAACTCAAAATGCATACCTCAAACTGGAAAGTACTAAATACCAGTAGTTCACATTATAAGATCATTTGAGGGTGAAATGTCCCTTTTAAAAATGCCATATATTGGCCACGCAGGTAGAGGCACAAGAATGCAATCTATTGGGATGCTACCAGTTCATGCTTGTCTTCACTTAACCACTACTCGCTTCACCCTTCACCTGTTTGTTTGCTCACTTGACAAAATCAATATTTTTCCTATATTTTTTGTACATGGTGTTTTTCTATGTTTTGCCCAAATTATCTGTTTAACATGCTTGACTTCACTTTGCAGGTCTGAGTACATGCATGAGTATTACTGCCGCTTTTCAAACCAAAAGGATCAAGAAAATGATGGCCGTTAAAGATGGTTGTATATTCTCTCTCCCATGGCCCTAATACTATTCCACAAAGGAAATATATATCTCAACCAAAGAGATAAAAATGGTTCCTGAGGTTGAATATGTCACTCAGAAATCCAATAACCCTTCAAAGAACACATGACAAGACATTTTCAGTTTTGAAATACTGCAGTAAGATCACCTCACATCAGAAGTAAAGAGAGAGAGAGAGGGAGAGGGAGAGAAGAAGAGAGGAAGAGAGAGGGAGAGAAGAAGAGAGGGAGAGAGAGAGAACGACAGAGAGAGAGAGAGAGACGGGGGAGAGAGAGAAGAAGAGAGGAAGAGAGAGGGAGAGAGAGAGAGAGGGGGAGAGAGAGGGAGAGAGAGAGAACGGGAGAGAGAGGGAGGGAGAGAGAGAGAAAGAGGGAGAGAGAGAGACAGACAGTGATACCGCTGAGCTTCAACTCTGTCAAAAGAGTTATGAAGAAAAATGTCTCCTATGACACGCATGGTTCTATCAAGGTGATTCTGAGCTGACAAGAGCCATGTTTATAACTTGCTTTCAACGCCCCATACTTTATCACTGACAAGATATGAAAGAGAGAGAGAGAGAGGGAGAGAACGAGAGAGAAAGAGAGAGATAGGGAGAGGGAAAGAGAGATAGGGGGAGGGAGGGAGAGAGAGGGAGAGAGAGAAGGAGGGAGAGAAGGAGAGAGAGAGGGAGAGAGAGAGAGACAGAGGGAGAGAGAGAGATAGGGGGAGAGAGAGGGAGATATGGAGAGGGAGAGAGAGAGAGAGAGAGAGATAGGGGAGGGAGAGAGAGGGAGAGAAGAGAGAGAGGTAGGGAGGGAGAGAGAAAGAGAGAGAGAGATAGGGGGAGGGAGAGAAGAGAGAGAGGGAGGGAGGGAGAGAGGGAGGGAGGGAGAGAGAAAGAGAGAGAGAGAGAGATAGGGGAGGGAGAGAGAGGGAGAGACAGAGAGAGAGAGAGAGTTCCATGAATTCAGTGGAAATTTCCGTAATAGTCTTGCTAAGGGGACGTTTCATTTCGGTATAAATAAGGTTGTCACCAGTTACCTGCCTCAGCACGACAGTAAAGATGCATCGTTTGTGTTGTAATAAGGTGCATTGTGCTTCTCTGTTTTTAGGCAAGGCAAGTTTATTGCTATAGCACAATTCAGACACAAGGCCATTCAAAGTGCTCTATTGGGGCAACTGTGGCTCAGTTGGTAGAGTGGGTCGGCCGATGATCAAAGGGTTGGAGGTTCGATCCCCGCCCTGCCACCTGTGTCATAGTTGTTGTGTCATTGGGCAAGACACTTCACCCACCTTGCCTTGTGTGAATGTCGATAGTTAGCCTGCTATCGGTGTATGAATGTGTGTGTGAATGGTAACGTGGGAAAGGAAAACAGGTCTCCCTTGAAAAAAGAGTCTTCGGTCTCAATGGGATTTACCTGTATAAATAAAGGTTAAAAAAAATACATCAAGATTAAAATACAATCAATAAATCAAGTAGAGAATAGACATTAGAAAAGCGAATGGAAAAATATGAATAGAAATAAAACATTTAAATTAGACAGAAAAGTGTGGTTATAGTCAAAATTGTAATATGATGATGTGGGTGTTGTGAATAGTACAGCCACCAGGGGGTGCCATGGGAGCTTCAGAGTTCTGGCCTGTTTGTATATGGACACAATATTTGAAAAAAAATATATAATTTAAATGTACATCTAGTGCAAAAGACATTCCTACAAAGGTCAGAGAGAATGGATGCATTTATTGGTCAGTTCTCAACATATTTTAGTAAAGCCTATAGGAAGCATGTATATATGTCAGCGAGAGAGAGAGAGAGAGAGAGAGAGAGAGAGAGAGAGAGAGAGAGAGAGAGAGAGAGAGAGAGAGAGAGGTGTTATCATTAAAAATGCTTTTTTGAATTTTTACACTTAAATTTGTATTAGAATGTTTTATATGAACAAACAAAAACAACCAGGCACAGTAAGACAAAATGCTATTTGAGAACTTACACAGAGGAAGAGATGATTATATGTGACACAATGCAGTGAAAAAACACCACCCCTGCGTTCCAAATCACATACTTTTTCTTTTTACTACACTACATACTAAAGTACAGAAGAGTTTTAGTCTTTTTACTACACTACATACTAAAGTACAGAAGAGTTTTAGGGCCACAGGAGAGAGAAAAAAAAAGATAAGGAAGATTTTTTTTTCATTATGTCGAGAAATGTCAAGCACAAAGACGAATACTCCAAAATGCTATTGGAGTTAGTGGGGGCATTTATATATTTACAGCATACTACAATTGACGTGCATGTATTGGGACATCCTAAATCTTTTTTTCTGGCTTACTAAATAGTAGGGAAGTATGGGGATTGGAATGCAGGCCACATTTTCAAAATCGAAGCCGTCGCCGTAAATGCAAATGGACTCCAACAACAAGGTTACACATATACGGCAACACAAGAAAATGTTCTATTTGTAAGAAGTATATGGCTTTAAAGTCTCCTTCTATTCAAGTCTGTTCTGCTCAGGTCCAGACAGTGTGTAATCCGCTTGTGTATTGTACTTTGTGTTGTACGTTTATGTGTGTGAGTCTTTTCACGCGAACCGTGCATTGTTGCTTTATACTGTATAGCCATGGCCTTAGCTGTCTCATTCACCGCATCGGAAAAAATCTCATTGTTCCTTTACAAAATAGCCCTGACATCCATGTACTTTTTTTTATTTGATGTCTAGTAGGCTGCTGGGATACTGCAGCGTTTATCCCATTATGTGTGAAATGTATTCAGTTCAAGGAGCGAGAAACAAATTCCCTTAAAGAAATTTCTCATGTTTTTCTTTGCCGCCATTTTTTTTGTTGCCTTTTCATTCTTTGACAAAAAGATGTGTACACAAAAGGAAAAGCGCAGAGCAGAGCAGTGAAAAATAGACTTAGGGGTTTCGCTGTTTTTAAAGACCCTCGTACAAACAGATCCACAAAATTACTTCTAAATACAGCTCTGGAAAAAATTGAGAGACCACTCCAAATGTTCAGTGTCTCTCATTTTACTATTTATAATAGGCATATGTTTGAGTGGAATGAACATTTTGGTGTTATAATATAAACTACTGACAACATTTCTACCAAATTCACAATAAGAATATTGTCATTAAAGAGCATTTTCATTACGCAAGCAAGATTTAAAAAAAAATAAAAATGGTCTCTTAATTTTTTCCAGAGCTGTATGTCATTTGGTGAGTTAGTTGCATGATAGCAAAACATCTGAAAAGAGTTATAGGCATATTTATCAATCCACATGAAAGATATTGTCATTTAAGTTTGATAAACTTTAAAGATATACAGGTTAGAGGAGGCTAAGGGCTATGCTCTGGTTTTTAGAACATATTATTTTGAACCAATCACAGCAGTTCTTTGCCCATTCTATAAAAACATGGAGTAGTAGACAGTTAAAAATAAATATCATTATTTATTTTAACTAATTTATAATATTTATGAACATTTATATTCAATCAGATTTTTCTAAAAGCGTATTAATTGAGACACCAAACTTTGATATCATACATAGATTTTTTTAGACTACTATTTTAAATTTAAACTACTTTAACTAGAATATCCTCCATTATTGTCTAATTATCCTAGTAGTAGACGGTGAACAAATTATCATTAGTCATTTCAAATGAGTTTTATAACGCTTTCGATTTTTGTAAAAGCTTATTGAGACACCCAACTTTGATATCATAAATCGATTTTTTTAGACTTCAATTTTAAATTTAAACTACTTTAATTAGAATATCCTCTATTATTGTCTAACTCTCTCTCTCCCTCTCTCTCTCTCTCTTTCTCTCTCTCTCTCTCTCTCTCTCTCCCTCTCTCCCCCGTTCCTTTGTTTCCATAGCGGCAAGAAGGTGAAGGATGACATCACTAAAGTGGAGAATGAAGTGAAGAACGCCACGGCGGAGGTGAAGACGGTTCCCAATGAAGCGGCCCAAACCAACGGCAATGAGAGTAAAGCGTAAAAATCTCCATCGCGCAAAAGAAGCGGATGGTTTAGGGGTATAAGGGAGGGTGGATGGGTGGATGGGTAGGGTTTTTTTTAAGGTTTTTAAAAGCTATAGTGCGTGACTTTTGTGAGGTATTCCAAATGAGGAATTCTGAGTAATTACAACAACACTGTCGGCGCATCTATGAGGTTGGCTTTCGGTGATGGCGCATGGATTTTATACCTTCTGCTGTACGTCCAGGTTTTTTTCTTAGCAGTAGAATCAACAACTGAAACGGGCGACACCAGTTTGTAAACGCTGCCATACTGAGAAATACAGAGAGAGTTTTGTGGAGCTGATGAAGCTTAATCATCTTTGTGTCAACTCATTTGGGAGATATGCGTGAATGTAACCGACACGCATTCATATGGAAAAAGTTACGCACTATAGCTTTACATGTATTGGGGAATGGGGGTGGGAGGGTAGATGGGGTGTGGGGGGGGGGGGGTCACAGTCACTCACTGAAACCTCAAAGCATTCACACACCAACACATTTGCATCAGAAAAAAACAACAAAAAAAAATAAATAAAAATAAAATACACATAACACATGGGTGTCTTTCAACAGTGTCTTCAGACCAGGAACACGTTAAGACCCCGTGCACATGCCTTAGTTGATTTTTTTTTTTTAAACAAACAGCCGCTTCTTTTTGTCTATATGTCACATAAAATAAACCGAAAATAAAATGCACCCTTTACTTTGTATGTAATATTAAAGGTCACTTTTTATGCTAATGTTCAGGTTCAAAAATGGTCATTTGGGTTTTAACTAGACACTGTTTTCATGGTGTGGTATCCAGAAAAAAAAATCATATTTCTCACAGTGCCATTTTGGAATCTACTCTTTTCAGCCTCTATTTGAAATGCTCTGTTTGTTTTAGAGCCTGTCTCCTTTAGGCCCCGCCTTTTAAAAGCCTAGTCTGCTCTGATTGGCTTACAATCTTAACTGCCGGTTCCAATTTTAAAGGTGCTACAAGGAACTTTTTAATATTTCTGAAATTGTCTAATTTTTCCTCTGATGATCATGAGTTACATGTAACAGCAAACGAGACCATCAGTGCAAAGAATGCTATTTTTAAATAGTTTTTTCTTAATGCCTTTGTCATGGGTATACGCTCACCCAGGAACAACAGCTGGCGTGGTAAAATCACTTCCGCTTTTGTCCAAAGGGGGTGCTAGAATTAACACAAACTGAAAGTTCCTCAGAGCACCTTTAGCTAGCATTTAGATGTGGGGGTATCTTGGGGGTGTGGCTTATAACAGGTGGAGGTAGTGGTAAGTTAATTTGGTTGTAACGGGGTCGGGTGGCTTCTCCCCTTATGATGTCACAAGGGTAGAAAATCTGATTGGGGTTTTTGAACACAGGGTTTTCAGAAAAGGTGTTGTATTTTTTTCTCATATACTTTGGGAGTTTCTAGACACATTTAAATGTTGAAAAACCATGAAAAAAAAATAGCATTTTGCATAATAGGTGACCTTTAAAATGTCAAATATTTATGTAAAATAATGTAAACATACTACATTATTTTCCTTTTTTTAGATAACCATGGTTGGGACTGTACGTAGCTTTATTTCACAGAATATACTGCCCCTCATAATGTACACACACATAAATGAGACTGGGACGTTTACCATTACCTACTATCCTTTTATTTGCAGTATGGTCATCATTGTGGTAATGGTAAATTAATTTTTTTTTCTTTTTTTTTTTTGTCTATATTTTTTTGTGTTTCAAATTTAAATAATGTGCAGACGTTGTTACTGCCTATTAAGCTTTTTTAACGTGTATTTTCCAGGGCTTAGATTTTAGTAAAAAAAAAAATTAGCATGCCTGTTTTGCTTTTTTTTTGCGAAGTTACTGTATGTTGCTGTCATTTGGATTGCTCTTGATTAAGATGTGTTTTTTTTTTTTGTTTTTTTTCAAAATGTCGCCCACATATATGGTTCTTTTCCAGGTTTTCATTTAGCCTTATAGCTATGAGAAACGGAGGAAGACATTGCTGTTAAATGTTTCGACCCTATCTCTCTTAAAATTCAATTTATAACCTTCCAAAATTCTAAATTGTTCCTTCAAAAGAGTTGCCACCTGTAATATGGGACTAATATGTGTTAGTTGTTCATATTGCGATTCGGTTTTGAAATACAAACCTTAATCCCCTCCGACACACACACATTCATTTCAATTCCGATTCCGATATCTAGATTCTAAACAAGTTTTTTGGGGGTAAAAACAGTAGATATATTTGCAGAATTTTTTTTTAATTACTAAATTATTGCTACAGTATATCGCGTGGCTATGGTCTTAAAATTAAATTTTCTTTCTTCAGTTCAAATAAATACATTTGAACAAAACGGAATATGGAATTTGAAGAAAAAAAAAATTCCCAAGCTTGTAAGTTGACTAAAATTGAAATTCTTGACACACCAGTTTTCACTGCCGGCAATTTGGTCTCAAATATCACACTTAAGTTTGTTTCCCTTGGGGTTGATTATTCTCTGGTTCCATTGTTGCCTTTCTCTCTATGCTAACAGCTATTGTTCTACTCCTTTCACCCGATTGGTTGAAATAACGAAACTAGTGTTCTACTGCTTACTCCTCATTGGTCTAAACATTTCAATCTTTCATCTGAGTGACCAAACATCTAATTTTTCTCAGCCATAGTTTGCTCAGTTGCACCACAGTTGTGAGTTTGTAACACCACTGCTTTCGCCATTCTTGCAAGTATATGTCTCTACATAGTGTGTGTCTGCAGTGATGTGTATTGTAGGTGTTTTAGTGCCATTTTTCACTTTATTATGAAGTTATAGGTGCTACGAGGAACTTTTAAATATTTCTGAAACAGTCACATTTTTCCTCTGATGATCATTAATTACATGCAACAGCAAACGAGACCATCAGTGCAAAAGAATGCTATTTTATATAGTTTTTCTTTGTCATGGGTATACACTCACCCAGGAACAACAGCTGGCGTGGTTAAAAACACTACCGCTTTTGTCCAAAGGGGGTGCAAGAATTAACACACACTGAAAGTTCCTCGTAGCACTTTTAATTTATCACCAAATTCATAGCCTATTATTATGTTAATTTATCACAATATTCTCAACATAAGGTCCACTTTTTCTCAAAAGAAATTCTGGACATTTAAAAAATTAACCACAGTTCGCTGTTTAGTTTCCAATAACTACATGTTTCGTCTATCAGAACCAGAAATTCCTTTCAAATTAAAAATAGCGCCAAAAAAAAAAGCCTCGTTATTTAAAAAAACTACACAATATTTCTTGTTTTCTGTCTATTAGATCCAGAAATAAAAACTACACAATATTAAATAAAAGGCAAACCCTGAATTAACAGTTAACAACCTTGGCGACCCAGCAAATACTGTTTATTGATACACTATTAATTATGAAGATGGATCATTTGTATGACGTCAATTGGCTATGGTTATTTAGCATACTTCACGCTAACAGTTAAGCATGCAAACTGGACAGAAATACACACCCTGCGTTCCAAATCACATACTTTTTCTTTTTACTACACTACATACTAAAGGACAGAAGAGTTTTAGGGCCACAGACAGGAGAGAAGAAAAAATCAGATGAGGAAGATTTTTATTTTCATTATGTCGAGACATGTCAAGAACAAAGACGAATACTCCAAAATGCTATTGGAGTTAGTGGGGCATCTAGGTATTTTTGGCATACTGCAATTGACATGCATGTATTGGGACACCCTAAATCCTTTTCTGGCATACTAAATAGTATGGAAGTATGGGGATTGGAACGCAGGGATAGATTGAAGTGACTTGGTTACCAATGGTCCTTACATATTTGGTTATAAAACAAGCTAATAAAATAAAAGCCCCCAAACACTCTGAAATTACGTTCAAATTGTGAGACTAATATTGTGTCTGGTTGTTTGTAAATGAATGTACACTTCCGTCCCCTTTTTATTTTATTTTTTAAATTGAATGAAGATTGAAGACATTTGGCCGATTGTTATTAACCATAAAGGACATTTGGTGTGTGGATTTTTAAAAGGTTTTGACTAATTGAACGTAAAAAAAAAAAAAAATTATAATTTAATTGTTTTTAAGATGTGTACCCTGTTGTTGAATTTAAAAAAAATTCAAAATAAAAGTCTGATTTTTTTTTTTTTTTTTTTTTTTAATAATAATTTTTTATTCATTATTTTTTTGTACAGTGTCCCTCCTACTTTAGACTGCAAGCTAGTCCACTGTGAATGTGTGTGAATCCATTGTGTTCTTTTGTGTCATAGATTTGAGCAAAATAGTTTTGATTGTGAAATAGCTGATAGGAGCAAACAGGAAAGACACAGTGCCTTTTGAGTAAGAAGAAAAAAACACAAGATGGTGGCATGCATTCCATTCCTCTCCGTGTCTGTGCATTAAAATTTCACATCTCCATCCGACTGTCGACTTTTGTATTTATTTTAACCACATTTACCACAATTTCACAGGAATGCGAATGAAAAAATATGAACAGAAATAAAACATTTAAATGAAATAAAAATTGCAGGTTAAAAGGGAAACAGAGGGGCGCCCTTCGCTCGGTTGGTAGGGCGCCCACGCACCCCCATGGGTCTCGGCCAGCAGCGGACCCGGGTTCGATACCAGCCCGCGGTCGTTCTCTGCATGTCACTCCCCTCTCTGCCCCATTTCACCTCTGTCTCTACACTATCAATAAAGCATAAAAATGCCAAAAAAAAATATCTTAAAAGGGAAACAGAAAAGTCTTCAGATTTGATTTAAAAAGAGCTGAGTTAAAATTTTAATAAAATAATGTAGTTTAGTGTATATATTTTTTAGTCAGTGATTCTGGAGAACGCTTGTTGTCAAAATCAGTGTATACTGTATTTCCTCACGATCCACTGCCCGTACTGTGAGCTTTAAAAATATACAAAAATCTGGTGTTAATAAACAGTGATTATTTTTTCTCCACATTTCCACAGGTTCAATTTAAAAGCCTAACAGTAACTTGTTCACATTCATCTGCTCTGAAATGGTATTAATTTTTTTTAAATAAGAAATATAAAAAGGTGCAAAGGTCCAATTATTTTGCCAATATTACATGAAAATGTGTTTCTAATCATGCCATTTCTCCTGAAAGGCCTTGACATCAGCTGAGAAGGTTTCCCTCGATCAAATACTTGAAAAAAATCAGAGGCTAAATCAGAGGCTAGATTTAAATGTGTTTCTTTGGATTTGCGACTTGATCTAGTCAGAGTACGGACGTCCAGCAGGAGATTTTTCTTTCATCATGTGTCTCAGCGTTCCCTGAAATAAACAATATTAATGCTTCAGAGGTTTTGAACAAGATAAAAACAACTTCCCAAGGGTTTTTTCTGTGTCACAGTCAGAATCACCAAGACTGTGTTGTAAACGCCCTACTGACGTCTCTCGTTTGACTATCTATAGGCATATGTTTGAGTAGAATGAACATTTTGGTTTTATAATATAAACTACTGACAACATTTCTACCAAATTCACAATACAAATATTGACATTAAGAGCATTTTCAATAAGTAATGTAGAGATGAAGATTTAAGAAAAATCCAGACTGGTCTCTTAATTATTTCCAGGGTTGTATATGCAGTTCTGTGTATTGACCACTAGATAGCAGCATGTCCCCATTCTAAACACACACACTACAGTAAAAGACCAACACTGACTAACAGCTTATCCATAAGACACACGTTTTATTTTTATTTTTATTACTATTTTTTTTAAAGAACACAAACACAACAACTGAAAAAGTGAACACACAAACAAAAGACAAAATAAAATAAGCAACTAACATGTCGTACTCTACGTCACAGGTTTCTAAGGACATCGTTTAAACTAAAGGTGAATGTTAAGCAGAAAATAAAAAGTCCGAAAGGTGTCATGAAGGTCACTTCAGCGCTAATATATAGTCCAGGAAAGGCCGCCATATCTGTTTAAATTGTTCTGCTTTCCCTGAGATCTCATAATAGATTTTCTCCATAAGACACACATGTTTGTATCAGCACATTAGTTTACATGGTAAAACTTTAATTAATTGTATTATAATAAATAAGTAGAAAGTGCAAAGCCCTCCTTACAACAAGAATCTCAGTGATTCTTGAGAAGTGGGACAAAACAGGGTGCAATGTTGAAAAAATACAAACCCTATGTTTCGGCAAATTAAATGACATGTATGTATCCAACATATACTAAGCTACTGAGCTAAGCTTTGACACAACCTCCCAGCTTTTGTTTTTTTTTACCGTCATTGGCCTATCATTGGCCTATCACCACCGTCAGATGTCAACTCTGTCAGATTTCCTGTCTGACGCTGTTAACATATTCAAAGTTTCTTAAACATAACAAATGGAACTTTTTCAATACATTTATAATATTAATTGTAGTATAATAAATTAGTAGAAAGTGCAAAGCCCTCCTTACAACAAGTATTTATGATCTTCAGTCATTCTCAATTTGGCCAATAGGTGGCAGTCTAACTGAATATAACTGAGTTTAACAGAAATGTCCACATGTGCTTTGGAGGAAAGATTCAAATGTTGGTTTTAAATGTGTCTCACCTACTAGACAAGGCAAGTTTATTTCTATAGCACAATTCAGACACAAGGCCATTCAAAGTGCTTTACAGGGGGCATACAATACATCAAGATTAAAATACATCAAGTATAGAATAGACTTTAGAAAAGTGAATTTAAATAATGGATAGAAATAAAATAAAATAAATTACAGATTAAAAGGGAAACAGAAAGGACTTGGGTTCATTGGCACCTTCGACCAAAGAACTCCCGCAAAAACTCTCGTGATTTCAATGCAACATTCGAATTGTGTCCGTCACAGTGAAATTGAAATTGAAATGTAGTTTAGTGTGACCAGCCCTATTAGGAAAGCTACACACCACAAATTAAAGTGACACATATTATTTACAACCCAAAACATTCTAGAATGTAAGGTTTTATTTGTATCATTAAAGAAATAAACCCTGCATTCCAATCCCCATACTTCCCTACTGTTTAGTATGCCAGAAAAAGATTTAGGATGTCCCAATACATGCACATCAATTGTAGTATGCTGATAATACTAATATTAATGTGTCCCTGCATACGTTAAGGTCTCAGGACATGGTGCTCATGACTGTTCCTCAAGCTCGTACAGAGCTGGGTAAAACAGCTTTTAAGTTTTTTTGCGCCGTCGTCATGGAATAACCTGCAGAAGCAGCTTAAGCTTCAGGACCTAGTAACTCTAAACCAATCTAAGGCTGTTGTTAAGAGTTTGAAGTTGGACTCCATCGGAAATTGTGAATGTTTTTAGTTAAGAATCTTATTTTTATGTTTTACAACTGTACTTAATATCGAACTTGTATTTTGTATTGTGTTTTATGTGTAACTGTGTTCTGCTGTCCATCTTGGCCAGGTCTCTCTTGAAAAAGAGATTTTAATCTCAATGAGACTAACCCGGTTAAATAAAGGATAAATAAATAATACATAAATGCCCCACTAACTCCAATAGCATTTTGGAGTATTTGTCTTTATTCTTGACATTTCTCGACATAATAAAAACAAAATCTTTCATATCTGATTTTGTTCTCTCTCCTGTGGCCCTAAAACTCTCCTGTACTTTAGTGTGTAGTGTAGGAAAAATAAAGAGTATGTGATTTGGAACGCAGGGAAGGGTGTTATAAGTCTTTTTAGTCAAACACTTTAGACTTTGCAAGACTGAGGATTTTGCAAGCTCACTATATACAAACCTACAACTAGATTCCCCCAACATTGGAAATGTGTCTAAGACAGTGAAATTGGAATTTAAATGTAGTTTAGTGTAAGGCCAGCCCTACATTAGGAACATGACTAACCACAAATGAAAGTGACACATACAACGCTGGAAAAAAAATAAGAGACCAGTCTGGATTTTTCTTCAATCTTCATCTCTACATTACTTATTGAAAATGCTCTTTAATGACATGATTCATATTGTGAATTTGGTAGAAACGTTGTCAGTAGTTTATAGTATAAAACCAAAATGTTCATTCTACTCAAACATATGCCTAGAAGAGTACAAATGAGAGACACTCAATTTGAAGTGGTCTCTTCATTTTTTCCAGAGCTGTATTCTCTTGCAAACCAAACATTCCAGAATGTAAGGTTTCATTTATTTCATAACGAAAAAAGAGAAAAAAGAAAATGTCATTGTGTGGACACTGGAATATAGAAGAAAGAAAAAAAGAAGTTGAAAGTGCCGTCAAGTTAAACATCCTCTAAGCTCCAAGCCATTCCTCTTCCCCTCTTCCCACACACACACACACACACACACACACACACACACACACAAACCAGATTAGGGTCCTTTTCAGAGTAGCCTTCCCTCCCCCATACTATAACAATGGTCCAGTGTGGTCTCACTGATCCTACACACAGATAGCTTCGGGCAAAGAGCTCGGCCTCTTGGACATAACCTGTTTCAACACACACATTTACGTATACAGCAGACACACACACACACACACACACACACACACACACACACACACACACACACACACACACACACACACACACACACACACACACAGGTTTCTAGGGCTACTCTTGTGCGGACACTCATTGACAAAATGCATTCCCTAGCCCCTTACCCTAACCCTAACCATCAAAACTAAATGCCTAACCCCAACCCTCACACTAACCCTAACATAAACCTAATTCATACCTGAACCTTAAAACCTAGTGTTAACCCTCAAACAGCCCTTTCCAAAAAATGTCCTCAGGTCTTAAACTCAAATTGGTTCTCACAAAAATACAAACACACAAACACATACGCACAAATGTACCTACACACACACACACACACACACACAGATACACTTACACACACAGACAGACAGTCACACACACACAGACGCAACCACACACACACACACACACACCTATCTCTTTAGTTGTAGCAGGAACATTAGTCAGAATGTGGTGATGACTTAATTAGTGGTGTGCGGTGGACGAAGGCTTTTTGTATTCAGTTTGTTGTTATCAAAGCCGCCATGTTAGAGCACTGACTCATTAACGGAGACACGGCGGAATGTTTTAATTGTTTTTCACGTCACGTTTAAATCACTCGCTTAAACCTGCAGCGTGTAGAATTTTGGGTTTTATTTTGTAGAAAGTAATTATAATATCCATAGGGGAGAACGGGGTAATCTGAGCCACTTTTTACATTTGCTCCCCTCTAATGGCGCTTTTCCACCGCACATGTAGCTCGACTCGACTCAACTCGACTCGACTCAACTTGGTTTGGTAGCAGCACGGGTCGTTTTCCACCGCAAATAGATATACCTCCTGAACGTGGGCGGGGTCCTCGTAAGGGGCTGAAAGTCTACTCCGGAGCAAAGTAGAAATTACGAGCAGTTGTTGCACTATTAACTGAACCAACCGCCAAAAACACGGATGAAAAATGTTTAAGAAATACCCCCCTTGTATCTGTTTGCTAAAAGAAGTAGAAGAATATTGCTACGGGCCATTAAAAGGGATGGTTGTTGTCCCGATGTGTGACTCTGCCACACAGTCAGCTGTAGGGATGCGTCACGATCCCTATGCACGTAAACACGGGCATTATAAAGTTGACTGTTTAGTGCTTGTTTCAGGATACGTGTTTTCAAATGCAAGCCGTGTCTCAGCCTGAATATTTTATTGAGGTAATCAGTTCAGTCCGAGGCTTGTAATGTAATCGCTCGCTATCATGTCTGTCCCAGCTGGCTACTATTAGCCTAGCTGCTAGCTGACCTACATGTCTCCTCTCGTATGTTAAAAGTAACTTCCCCAACAACCAACACTGGGTGAGCTTAGCGAATATATGGAAAAAAACATTTGGATCTGTGATGCAAATCAAATGAAAGAGAGCCAGAGAAGGCTGCACGCGGCGTAAATACACTCAAAAGTCCCGGAGAGTTGGGGAGAATAAACAACAGAATGAAGCCGGTAGTCTCTGGCCAATCAGAAGCGTCGGCAGACGGCCGGCCACTGATTGGCCAGACAATAGTCTCTGGCCAATCAGTGGCCGGCCGTCTGCCGACGTCACCTTTTAGCATCGGCTCAGCTCGCTTGGAACCTAGAGCGAGGCGATACCAAAAAATCAGCCGCTACCAGGTACCAGGTACCATGAAAATGCGGTGGAAACGCCAAAAATGCGAGTTGAGTCGAGTCGAGTCGAGCTGATACCATGCGGTGGAAAAGCGCCATAAGCGAGCTAAAATGATTTATCACTCCAATTTAGCATTAGCAGAATTTTTTCAAGACAAAGGGCAGTGAAAATATGATTGTTTAAAAAAAGTTGTGATCAGTTTACCCCACACCTGTGGGGTAAACTGATCCACTTACTTTTTCCACTCTGAAACTACCATAACAACACATTTTGTAACAGTAAGAATCCTGAAAGCTAGCCACACATTCCAGAACTAATGTTGGACTAGTAAAAGAATGATGGGGTTTGGTCAATTAAGCAAAGCAAATGTTCTAAACACTTGAAAGTAACTCTGAACAAAATACAAAATCAAATACAACATATTATAATTCAAAAGGTTTTAATAAGATTCAAATGAAAGATAGAACCAGTTAGATTAGAACACAGTCTGGGGGTCAGAACACAGGACCGTTAGAGCCAGCTTGTGTCTGGGGGTCAAAGCATAGGAAAATCAGAACCAGCGAGAACAGCCTCGGACTCAGAACACAGGAGAAGACCCAACTGGATTATAACATCAGCCTGTCATACTCTACAACTAGGCCTACTCTACATTCCAGCCCTGAAGGTTACAGGGAAAGATGAGAAGGTGCTCTTTCCGTGTGGTTGCCCCAAGTCGTCTTCCTGGTGTATTTCCTTGGCATGATGGCTTTTCTACAATGTGTATGACATTAAAATAAAACATATGTCATGTAATATTACATTAAAATATGTTTTATTGTATTTTATTTTATTTTATTTAACCTTTATTTCACCAGGAAGGTCCCATTGAGTTACAGTAACTCTTCTCACAGGGAGTCCTGGCCAAGACAGGCAGCAGAAAAGAAGTTGCAGAATTTGCACATGGCCACACACACACACACACAAACAAAGTACATCACAATTGACACTATAATGCTAACATTACACTTCATAACAGGCTATATAAAAAAAAAAAGCTAATACATACAGCTAAAAAAAACTAATTAAAAATAAATAAAAGGCATGAGGTTAAAAACAGTTGCAGTGTTCTTTTAGAGCTGATTGTAACATGTTTTTAAAGGTACTGAGTGGTGGGAGTGATTCCAGCTTTAGAGTGGCTTGAAGTTCATTCCAGACCTTTGGTTTTAAGACTAATCTTAACTTGTGCCTTATGGTGGGGGAAAGTGAGACAGTGGCTCACTTTCCCCCACAGCATTTGGCTCACTTTCCCCCACCACCACAATTTGAGAAAAAAACTACCTCTCTTAGCATTTCAGGCTAATCTTCAGTTATCAGCATCACATGGTTTCATATGTTGGTAGTTCAACACGTATGATAGAAGTTTTTCTACGTGAATACATTTGCTTCGGCACAACAGTTGATTAAGTTGACAGCAAGAAAATTTACTTTTACATGCAAAATACCTATTTTGGTGAAAAAACATGCTTACCACAGCACCATGAGGTCCTCTCTTTCAGGGCCATGGGGAAATGAGAGGGGCTTGAAAACATATATCTCACATGACCACAAATGTTTTCCGTTGCCTAGATACAGGGGGTGGCTCACATTACCCGATGCCTCAGATTCCCCCGTTCTCCCCTAAGTACATTTAATTTAGTGCATAATAGCTGAAAAAAATGTTTTGAATTATTATTTTTTCCCTTAGAAAGGGTCTCATATATGTCCATATTTCTGCATATTTTGGACCAAGGCCTAGTGCCGCCATCTTGAAAGTGTCATGGTTGGAATGTAATCAGGTGCATTGTTTAAAATTTAGAATTGTTCTTGTCCTTAAAGGCCACTGTAGCTTCTGTTATTATTCCAAAGGGTTGGGGTTACCCAGGGAGTGTTGCATTCTAGAACTTTATAGAACTTTCTTGATGATGTCATATTACACACTGCACCTTTAAAGACCTACTTCACTGGTGGACATATGAAGGTGTATTGAACTCTGAGATCCTATGTAGTATAAATGTGCAAACATTTTAGAAATCGGTTCATCCTAGCCTGAGAAAAGGCAGAAATAGTGTTTTATGGTCTCACTGTCTAACCCTACATTTTACTAGTGTGACATCACACATGGTAAAATGTAGGGTTAGGATGAACAGGACAGCTGGGCCAAGGGAAGACTGAGGGAAGACTGAGGGAAGAAAAACCTCATTCATTATATTATAATAGCGATTTTATAATGATAGAACGCCGGTTCCGTATGGGTGAAGTATACAACACATCTTTTGGCGTTGTTTCAAATTGGTCAAAGTTTGCAAAATGTTCTTAATATGATATTAAGAATATTTTGCAAACTTTGACCAATTTGTAAGTCTTTCCAGGAGTCAGGGGCACTGAAGCTAAAATCTGTTTTTCCCAGCTCACACCGGGCTTGTGGGACATAAAGCATAATTACGTCAATATGATATGTCAGTATGTCATGATGTAAAAGGTTTCGTAATTCTTACATACTGTAGTGATTTATTCTACAAACTACTGGCAACATTTCTACCAAATTTCAATTTTATTTTGTCATTTAGAGCATTTTCAATAAGTAATGTAGAGATGAAGATTTAAGAAAAATCCAGACTGGTCTCTTAATTTTTCCCCGAGCTGTATATAATGTCGGTGCACGCCAGAGCGACAGATGGGTGAATGTGTTTGCACCTACAATGGCGGAGCAGGTAAGAATCCTTCCCGATGTCTGTTTTGATGGTTTTTATCATGTTTTATCACACTTACGGATCTGAGATGATGCTAGATAACTCGCTGCTTGAAGACCGGAGTGCATTAATGTGGTGACGTAGGGACGAGCGAGGGGACTGCTAAAGCCCCTATCTCACTGGGCTGCGACTGTTTGTGACAAGTTGGAGACTGCATTCGCGAGGGAGTCTCTAAACTGTCTCCAAACGTTTGCGGAGGTCTCAATTTCCTCGCATGAGTCGCAGAGCCGCGCAGTCCTGTCGCATGAATTTTGAACATGTTCAAAAAAAGTGTGCGACAAATCTAGTCTCAAAATAGTCTCAGAGTGGTCGCATGTGTCTCAAACGCGTTGCAAACCCTTCTCAATTTAGTTTCCGCAAGTCAGAAAGTGCGAGCAATGTGAGACAACTTTGCGAGGGTTTGGCGACATATGAAACTAAATTGTGACTGATTTGAGACAAAAATGAGACTGACATTCCGTTCGTGCGACCCTCGCCAGACGTTCGCGAGACATAAATGCGACCTCCTGGCAAGTGTTGGGCAGGACATTCGCAAACGTGTCGTGAGGAACCAACTCAGTGAGACTGCAAGTGAAAATTGTTGCTAATTCGCATATTTTGTTGCAATTTTGTGTCTCCAACTTGTCGCAAACAGTCGCAGCCCAGTGAGATATATCTGAGATGATGCTAGATAACTCGCTGCTTGAAGACCGCAGTGCATTAATGTGGTGACATAGGGACGAGGGAGGGGATTGCCAACTGCAGTAACTGACAGGAAGTTAGCTAAACTGACCATTCCTCTTACAGCACCTTTAAATTGCTGACATACAGTTACATCATGACGTTGCTACAAACAGAAGTCACTAAACTGGGAACAGGAAACACAATGCAACCAGAGACTCAATCTCATGACATCTCACTTCCTGGTTTCATTAGTGGTTTCAACATTTCCTCAGTGACTTCCCCAGTGTGTGTGTGTGTGTGTGTGTGTGTGTGTGTTTGTGTTATAACATGAGGTGCTTCCTGACTTCAGGACAATGAGTCATCAGCAGTGTTCATGTGAGTGCTAGTTTTGAATATCTCCGTTAAGTTAGCTAAAGTCGGTTAAGTGGGTTTGATGGTTTGGTTGCACATGACATGAGTGCACTTAAAAGATAATTAGTTGGCTCAAATGTTAGCAGTTTTTCCTTTTAGTTTTTTTCCTTAAAGGTTCAGTAAGCGGAATGGTTCTTTTAGCTAACTTCCTGTCAGTTACTGCAGTTAGAAGTCCCCTCGCTCGTCCCCACGTCACCACATTAATGCACTGCGGTCTGCAAGCAGCGAGTTATCTAGCATCATCTCAGATCCATAGGTGTGATAAAACATGATAAAAACAATCAAAACAGACATTGGGAAGGATTCTTACCTGCTCCGCCATTGTAGGCGCACACACATTCACCCATCTGTCGCTCTGGCGTGCACCGGCAGTGAGACCATGGAGTGTATATAGTATATATGAGTGAGACGAGTGTCGGTTTGTAGCGTTCTCTCTTCTGATTGGATAAAAATTTCGGGATACTCCAATACGTTTATTTGCCGATTACATGCAGAGCAGCTGACTGAGAGATCGGCTTTATGAAACGCACACTTTATGAAAGTGATCACTGTATGAATAAAGAGCGATTTAACACTTATATTATTTCATTTCATTTAACTTTTATTTATCCTCGGGAGACCAATTGAGTCTCATTGTAAATTGTGTGTGTGTGTGTGTGTGTGTGTGTGTGTGTGTGTGTGTGTGTGTGTGTGTGTGTGTGTGTGTGTGTGTGTGTGTGTGTGTGTGTGTGTGTGTGTGTGTGCGTGTGCGTGTGAGTGTGTGTGACCCTCATTTACAATGACATCGAGTTCAAAACAAATTCAAAGGAAAAACAGCAATACAATATATTCAATACAAATACATCAAATACACAACAACAGGTGAAGAGAAAAAACAATTGAAACATTTACAAAGTGGTGAAGAGTGGCAGCAATTAAAATGAAATGGGTGAAAGTACAATACAGCCTAATTCATTTTCCTTTATTTATTCTCGAAAGATCAATTGAGGTTACCCTCTTTTACAATGACGTCGAGACAGATACACAATATACAATGAGAATACATAACAAGCTTACAAAGAGACAACAACAATTAAAACATTCAGATCAATTGAATAAAATAGAACAATAGCCTAATTAAAACAGTTACAAGTGGAGTGGGGTTGATTCAAAATAATAACTTTAAATTGATTAACAGTTATGAGTGTATTTATTTTAATTTGATGTTGTAGGCTGTTCCAGGAGTCAGGGGCACTGTGGCTAAAAGCGGTCTTACCAAGGTCAGACCGGGCGTATGGAACATATAACATGAGCATTTCAGTTGAGCGGGTTTGATAAAGCCCATCTGAGATATGCAGCATTGTTGTCAAATAGAGTGGCAGCTTTCCGGTCAGGGCTTTATATATAAAAATTAAAACAGTTACAGGTAGAGTTTGGCAGATTTAAGATAGTTTGTTTAAACCTGCAGTGTGTAGAATTTTGGGTTTTATTTCCTAGCAGATTTTGTAGAAAATAATTATGATATCCATAAGTAAATTTAATTTAGTGCATAATAGCTGAAAACATTTTTTTGAATTATTATTTTTTCCCTTATATGTTTCTCATATATGTCCATATTTCTGCAAATTTTGGACCTGTGTGTTGGTGTGTGTGTGTGTGTGTGTGTGTGTGTGTGTGTGTGTGTGTGTGTGTGTGTGTGTGTGTGTGTGTGTGTGTGTGTGTGTGTGTGTGTGTGTGTCATTCCAGCACTATAGCTCTGTGGACGTAATAATATTGTACAGTACAGTCATGGTATTATATTTTGTGGACTAATTTTTCTGCTGCCAAATCCTGTTCACACACACACACACACACACACACACACACACACACACACACACACACACACACACACACACACACACACACACACACACACACACACACACACACACACACACACACACACACACAGAGCTGCAGCCTGTAATCAAGGTCAGATTGACTGAGCGGATTACAGGATGAATCAACCTGAAACTGAGCTGAGTCTGTTTTCATATAATATACATGATCACATGTTTGTACAGAGCGTTCTCTCTCTCTCTCTCCCCCTCTCTCTCACTCTCCCGCTATCTCTCTCTCTCTTTCTGTCCCTCGCTGTCTCTCTCTCCCTGTCTCCCTCTATGTCTCTCTCTCTCCCTCTTTCTCTCTCTCTCCCTCTCTCTCTCTGTCTCTCTCCCTCTCTCTCTCTCTCTCCCTATCTCTCTCTCTCTCTTTCTGTCTCCCTCTCTCTCCCTCTCTGTCTCTCTCTCTCTCACTCTCTCTCTCTTTCTCTCTCTCCCTCTATCTCTCTTTCTCTCTCTCTCTCTCCTCTCTCCCTCCCCCTTTCCCTCTTTTTCACTCTCTCTCCCTCTCCCTATCTTTCTCTCCCTCTCCCTCTCTCTCTTTCCCTCTCCCTCTCTCTCTCTACCTTGTTGTCTCTCTCTCTCCCTCTCCCTCTCTCTCTCTCTCCCTCTCTCTCTTTCTGTCTCCCTATCTCTCTCTCTCTCCATGTCTCTCTCTCTCCCTCTCTCTCTCTCTCCCTCCCTCTCTCTCTTTATATATCCCTGTCTCCCTGTCTCTCCCTCCCCCCCCCTTTAATATTTAATTATCTACTGTATTTGCTTGCTTTGTTTTTAATGTAATTTAAAGGTGCAGTCAGTGATTCTGGAGAACTCTTGTTGTCAAAATTACTTTTTGTCAAAATCAGTGATGATCCGCTACCTGTCTGTCTGTACTGTGTGTGCACTGAAAAATAAAAGCCAGTGTTAATACACAGCCTAGGCTCTGTAAACAGGCATCTAGCTATCGTGGGCCCCATTTGTTTAGAACCATTTGCTTACATGTTAATACAGAACCTAGGTTGTGTATAACTGTAACACTGGATTTTGTTTTCTCAGCGCACACACAATACAGACAGAATCGCTGACTCCACCTTTAAGCACTATGAATTGTTTCCTGTCTGAATATAATATATAAATTAAATATTGTGAGTGTGTGTGTGTGTGTGTGTGTGTGTGTGTGTGTGTGTGTGTGTGTGTGTGTGTGTGTGTGTGTGTGTGTGTGTGTGTGTGTGTGTGTTTTCACAGAGCCACGTCATTTTCATACTCTTGTCTGGTCCCTTTAAAATAATTTTTTTTTTGTTTTTTTTGTTTTTTTGGCCAGAGTGAAGAGTCAACTACACACACACACACACACACACACACACACACACACACACACACACACACACACACACACACACAGCCTGAGTGCAGAGCCAGCCAGCCGAGCATTCCTATCTAGAACACTCTGCTACATCTCTGCTTCCCAACCTTTAAATCACATCAGTGTTACATCATAGCACAGAGACACACACACACACACACACACACACACACACACACACACACTGTATCTCACACACACACTCAGACTGACAGAAACATTCACAAACAGACACACACACAACCACACAGAAAAACACTCTCTCGCTCACACTTAAACACAGAGAGAGAGAGAGAGAGAGGGACACACACACACACACACACACACACACACACACACACACACCTCTCACACTTCCTGCTGTGGTGACCATGCCAAAACCCTTTCCCTCACACAATCTCTCTCTCCCTCTATTTTCTCTCCCTCTATTTTCTCTATTTTTTTTGCATCGGCTACATATTTTCATCTGGTCCTTAACCCAGAAAAAAAATCACTCATTTCACTAAAAAAATCATTTATTAAGAAAAAGAAAAAGAATTTACTCCAGTATGATGTGATTCTACAATATTTATATTTCATGACTGTCATGACGGATAAAACATTGATTTAATTTCAAAACGTTTAAATTTATTTTTATATAGGCCTATATTTTATTACAATTATTTTTTCTTTTCTTTTTTTTTTTAAAGAAATTACTTAATTTGTGTTCTTAAAGCTGCAGTGTGTAGAATTTGGGGTTTTATTTCCCAGCAGATGTTGTAGAAAGTAATTATAATATCCATAAGTACATTTAATTTAGTGCATAATAGCTGATTTCTTTTTTTAGAATTATTATTTTTTCCCTTAGAAAGGGTCTCATATATGTCCATATTTCTCCATATTTTAGACCAAGGCCTTGTCACCGCCATTTTACAAGTGTCATACTTGGAATGTCATCAGGTGCATTCTTTAGAATTTAGAATTGTTCTTGTCCTTGAAGGCCACTGTAGCTTCTGTTATTATTCGAAAGCGGTGGGGTTACCCAGGGAGCGTTGCATTCTAGAACGTTCTATAACTTACTTGATGATGTCATATTACACACTGCACCTTTAAGATGGTGCAAGTGTCAGTTTGTGTGTGTTGCTAAAAAAAAACCGACAAAAAACATATTGTGGAAAAAAAATAGATACAGCAAATGATTAGCTCGTATTAACATAACGATGTAACAGTTTTGAGTGGCTGTAACATTAGGTAAAAGGTACAGTTACAATTATTGCTCTCCTGGACCTTTTTTTTCTTTTAAGATTATTTTTTGGCATTTTCAAGCTTTATTAGACAGTACAGAGTTGAAATGGGGAGACAGACAGAAAGAGAGAGGGGGGGGGGGTGACCTGCAGTAAAGGTCCACAGGTCGGATTTGAACCCTCGACCACTGCAACGAAGGCCGGAGCCAATGTGGTACGCGCTCTATCCATAGACATTATAAAGGATAGACGCCGCGTTGGCCGCTACTGCCTATTGGCGCTGACGAGAAATGCGGCCGCCATCTTGAACCGGTCACACGTTCCACTCAGTTTAGTCTGTTTGGCAGGTGGAATGAACTGTCAGCACATGTAATTAATCATATCTCATTAAATACCAAACTGACTTTCACACGGTTTTCTTTGCTGCAAAGATCATACATGTAGCTAAGATACAGGGCACAAGTTTCGACGTGTTTTAATATTCATAGTGGGCTTAACAGTCATAGAATATTCTGATATGATATAAGTAACCAGACGTCCGAGATCAAAACGAGGAACATCCCCCGAAAAGGGAAGCAGAAACAGATAGGGGCAGTAAAGTCAGCTATTTTAATAAGTTAACAATAGGCCTATATGATTAGGCTATATATAAATATATTTATTCATTTACAGTGACGAGAGATAAAGACAATCACAGGGATAACATAAACAGAGAACAGAAATAAAATAGGATAAAATATATTAATTTAAATAAAGTAGGCCTATACAAAATACAAAACAAGAGCAAAAATAAAATACTAAATGAACAATGAATTCAGCTAAAACAGTTACAGTCAGATGTGTAAAATTCAGAAATCATAGATTCAAATAAACCAAGAGTAGGAAGAGCAGTCATTTTTAAGTTGCTCTGCAGAGCATACCATGAATTAGGGGCACTAGCCTACATGAAAAGGCAGTTATTCCTAAACTGGAGTTAGCTCGGGGCAATTTAGGAGGAGTAGTCGAGCATGGTACATATGAAGGGTGGGTGTTTCCCATGAAGGCATTAAATAGCCTATAAATAAAAACCAGTGTATATAATATCTCATTAAAAGAGAAGGACAACATGAGTGTTCATGTAAAAATATGTTTTATTTCTCTAATTTAAAACACAAGCTTGTTAGGCAATTGCCTCTTAAAAGAGGACGGGATTTTTTAAAAGCAAAGTCTTCTTGGTTGTCCAATGTTCTATACTGGGGGGGAATACCAAGTTCAGTCTAGTCTCGAGTTGGTTCCTCAGACACAGACAGGAAATCAATGCGTGCCTTGCAGCGCGGTACATTTAAAAACACATTCAATACAAAACCACAGCAATCAAAAGTATTAAATTAAGGGAAAATCAAACAAAAACAGCAAACAATAATACTCAAATGCATAAAATAAAGTTAACCATCCTTACAATCGCATTTTACTCTGAAGAGAAATTCAAGCGAGGCGAGTTTGGCAATGTGGTGCAGCCTTAATTTGTGAAAGACAGACACAACCAATGACAACAAGTCGGAATGGTGGTTGTCGATGCCAAACTGTCTCCTCAATATGTTCCCCAAGCAGAAACACATCCTCCATTTCAATCTCCTCCCAGACGAAGTGTGTGACTCGGACGTCTGGTTATTCAGAATCTTCTATGACTGTTAAGCCCACTATGAATATTAAAACAAGTGAAAACTTGTGCCCTGTATCTTAGCTACATGTATGATCTTTGCAGCAAAGAAAACCGCGTGAAAATCAGTTTGGTATTTAATGAGATATGATTAATTACATGCGCTGACAGTTCATTCCACCTGCCAAACAGACTACACTGAGTGGAACATGTGACTGGTCCAAGATGGCGCCCGCATTTCTCGTGCTCAACGGCCAATGGGGCGTCTACCCTTTATAATGTCTATTGCTCTATCCACTACACCACCAAAGCGCCCTACTGGACCTTTTAAACAAATCTTCCCAGAGTTCCAGAAAATGATTACTGTAACTTCTACTTACATGAATATAATTTTTTTTTTTTTTTAATTAAGCAGTTAATTTTGTTCAATTCATATAAACATTAGATATACTAACATGTCTTAACCAGAAACACTTGCAGCATACTACTACTGCCCTGGAATACTTCAGAGAAATGTACCCGGAGTTCCAGCAAAATGAATAACTTGTGTTTACATAAATATTTAACATTTTCTATAAATACCAAGTTTAATTTAGGTGTATTAATAAATGATTTTTATTATTTTTTTTTTTTTATTTTTATGCTTTATTGATAGTGTAGAGACAGAGTTGAAATGGGGCAGAGAGGGGAGTGACATGCAGAGAACGACCGCGGGCTGGAATCGAACCCGGGTCCGCTGCTGGCCGAGGCCCATGGGGGGGATGCCCTACCAACTGAGCTAAGGGCGTCCTTATAAATGATTTTAACAGTGGTGGCATTCTCTTATTTCCCCTTTAAAGAAATGTACCAGCAGTTCCAGCAAATGAATATCTTGTATTTACATAAATGTGTATTTTTTAATTAAGCAGTTAAAGCTGGGGTATATGATTTCTGATTGGTCAAAGTTAACATGAAGCTGTACACTTTGACCAATCAAAGTGAGGCTCCGATTCTCTGTTCTTTTTGGCTGTTGGGACTGTCCATTCACTTTGGCACCGACGTTGTTGGTGTAGAGCGTGTCAGGGAGGGACCATAGGGGAGGGACCAAAGAGAACAAGTGGAGCGGTGGAGGTATTTGAATTTGAATCTCTATCCCAACTGCCATTTTCTCCCCAAATCCTCCACCCCAGCTTTAATTGTGATAAATTCATGCAAACATTAAGTATATTAACATGTCTTAAACAGATTCACTTGCAGCATACTACTATTGACTACCTTCACTACTTAAAAGAAATGTATCCCGGAGTTCTGGCAAATTACAGAACTTTTTTTTTTTACATCAGAAAATCTTCAGAAGGGAAAAGGCGCTTTCTTCTTCAAAGACATAACTTCCCACTTCACTTCTTTAAGCTGAACAAAAGCCCCCCACTACATGACTCACACACACACACACACACACACACACACACACACACACACACACACACACACACACACACACACACACACACACACACACACACACACACACACACACTCACACACACACACACCCTCCTGCTAAATGAATGGCCATGCCCCCAGCGTGCGGTCGCAGCTGGCTGTATTGTATCTGACCACAGAGCAGATACAGACAGGGGGGATCTCTCAACAGGTAACACACACACACACACACACACACACACATGAAACGAACGCAATTATTCGCCTTGACAAAGTGTTGCTTGGTTTTCTACAAGATTTAAAAATAAATCAAGAACTTTCTCGCTTTGAGGTGAGAAACTGCAGGAGATACATTGTTTTTCAAGCACTGGTCAATTTTATAAAAAGATTTTTGTCTATTTATCTTCCATAACATGTCTTCTTTCATACTAGTTTAAATCAAAAGGTCCAACATGTACATTCAGGTGTTTATGTGACTAAACCTTGTCTGTTTGCGTCTATATATTTCTCCTATACAACCATCTTTAACGGCCATTATCTCAACATTAGTTTTTTTTTTTCAATACTCTGAACCAAAACGTTCAACTTCTAAAGCACTTACATCAACTAAACTTTCCATAATCGTTCTCAGCACTATTCTGAAGGTTATTACAGAAGGATTCGTTCATGTGTTGTCATGGATATTTGTAAACAAGTGGGGGGACAAACAGGCATTCTGGAGTCATTTTCAAAAGTGGGGGGACAATAGGAAACATCTTTTTCTCTTTAGTGAGTAATGAACGGTTCTGAAAGACGGCATACCCCTCACTAATAATAAAATGTATACAAAACACTGATGTCTACACTTTGATGAAAAAAGCTTTTCAAAAGCAGCGACATATGAGCCACTAGCTCTCCCCTAGCCCAACCAAACATGACGTAAACAAAGGAGCTTGGGAAGGTAGTTCCATTGAGCAATCTGATTGGTCGAAAGCATTTTGACCTCAAATCGACAAGCACGCTGACTGTGGCACAACAATATTACTCCCCTCGGTCTCCATGGCAACTTAGCTAGTAGCATAGCCATGATCACTTCAATTACTTCTTATAAACAACATCTCAGTGACCGTGAGGTCAGTGAGTGGGTGGGCACTGAGTTCTGAAAGCCAGATTTCTTAAACCTATATATTTTAAATCAAAAACAATAAACAACAAACAGGCACGCCGCCGATTTCAAATAGTTCCTCCCTTTCTCTCTCTCACTCACACACACACACACACACACACACAAACTAGGGGAAGGTGGGGTGATTTGATTTTGAAGTTGCAAAACCCTTTTTCTAGAAAACCTGAAGAAATTGAAATGTACCACATATTTAAGAAGAGCCATCCATTTGACTATCCTGTAAAGAAGGGAGACAAAGGAATAAGATATAAGCACATTTAAGCTCAAAAAACTGTGTTTTGCTTTCAAATAAAATTTCCATGATCAATTTTTATTATTGCTGAACAATTATAGACACGTTTGAAAACATTTGACACATGTTTTAGTCTTGGTATGCTATACTTTGAGTCTATATAGTTAGCACAATGTCAACCCTAAATTCTATATGCCTATTATCCAAAATTCTGGGATGGGGTATTTTAAGGGCCTGGTGAGTTATAGTAAGTAAGTAAGTAAAATGTTTTATAAAAGACATTTATGACAGTTTACTTCCAAAGTCTGTACATAGTGCATTAGTAGGTAAACAATGAAGGTAAAATAACAATAACCAAAATAAAAGACGTAAAGCCCATACATCCACATAAACCAGATAGTAGTGCAGAGGTAAGTAAGTAGTGCAGAGGTTAATGGGGAGGAAACACAGGGTGTCATATGTTTCTTATTTAAAGGAGAAATGTAGGGGGAATCACATTTGTCAGGTGCAGTTGTTCCAAAGCCACAACTAGTGCAAAGTACATTTTGAGAGTTGTGCCAGTGCATGCTTTACTGCACCAAAAGAAAGTGTTGTCTACAGGAGCTCAGAAGAGGGTGACATCTCAATTCCACTTAACGACACCACTGATGAGAGTTCAGATGGCCAGAAAGATGATGATGGTGACTTTGTCATTGTGACACAATGACGCACAAATCACCCCACAGTTTATTCCAGATCCAAAGTTTTTATTGCCAGGGATGCACAACATCCTGAAATATATGTACATATTTGGTTGGAGAATAACTGTCAAGGCCTGACTTTAAAATCACTTTGAGTAAAAAGTTGCACAAATCACCCCACCTTCCCCTATATGAAATGTAACGATGGTGACTTCAGGTTTGCCCGTAGCCTACTGTAGTTTGGTCTAAATGATTAAACATCGCATCCATCGAATTAACGACCCGTCCCTCACACCGAGGGCCAAAAACTAGCAACAAGTCAAACCTTGCCATTCAAACTACCGGTACTACTTCTATTCAACTTAAAAATAAAAGACAGATTCATATTATGTAGGACTACACATAACTGATGGCAACTCCACTCCATAAACTTTATCTTAATAGATAAAGTACCAGTAGCATATGCCCCATGGACCTTCCAGCATCAGAATGTAACCATTTATCCACATTGCAGAGCTTGGGTTTGTCCGTCAGTAACAATGAAAACACAACTCTCAATTGAATATAAAATGCAGAATGGATTGCACTCGTATCATTCATCCAACTTTATTGTTAAATAAACCCCAAAAAAGTTTCTGACTCACCAATCTGACTCCCTGGCTGTAGAAATAAGCAAGACGATAGTAATCCAGTGACAGTCTGACTGACAGCAAGCTAGCTAGCATCCTTCCGTTCATGTAGGCTACCTGTCCGTTTGAAATGCTCGAACATTGTTTGTCCCTGTTGCTGCTGTACACCGTCCAGGCTGGCGCAGGCCTTTCTCTTGCTATTATTCTGTTCCTCTTTAAAATTATAATCCATTTTGTTAAAATTCCTCCAGTCTGAAATATCTGCGGGCACGGACCATGGACCTATAAAGAAAGGCACGGACACGGCAGCTGCAATGTTGACTTAAAAATCCGCGGTGTAACGCGACGTGTGATGATATGTAACGTAAAGGCTTATGTGGCATACCATTTACGTAAAAAAGCACAAAGAATTCCGCTTATTTGCGTACATGTTGAATAATACAGAATCAAGTGCGCATGCCGAAAACTTTTTTTCTTGCCGTCCACAATGAATAGGCGCAAAAGCACTGATTCTTTGCCGTACACAATGAATGGGAAACAGCGAAGGCACAATATTTCTTTGGCGTAACTTACCAACTGCCACCTTTCTAATCAAAACGTCTACACTTTTTAAAGTAATCGCGGATTACATGTAAAGATCGAAATAATTAACAGTAATAATACAAATATAAGTTTATTAAATAAAAAAAATATTTTATTTTATTTTTATTTTTTTGCACACGGCGCCAGGGTAGGCACTGCCTACCTTGCCTACCCTGACCGCACGTCACTGAACATCGTCAGTATCCATGTGCCGCGACACAAGCTGCTGTTTGTGTCTGCTACATTTACAGTCATTAGTGGGCATAGAGGAACTAGCGGAGACTTCGGAGCATGTTCACTGTTTTAGACCATCCACTGCTGTTGTGCTATTTAAAAAAAGTTTACGGTCTAAGCCTACTAGTGCCGCTTCTACGCTTATCTGTTTAGGTTTAAACAGAGAGAAAGCGAAAAAGAGAGGCCATGAGCCATGAGCCTACAGTTCTCAATTCACAACACGCATCCATCCAATCTGGTAGTGCGAAACAAGGATAGGCGGCGGCCAATCACGGTCGCGCGCGCACAGAGACAGACAGAGAGAGAGAGAGAGAGAGACCTTGACGCTGTGTTTTAATACGGCTGGACGCACTCCATGTCCGGCTTAAAAAGTGGGGGGGACAAAATGAGTCTTGACGAAAAGTGGGGGGTACATGTACCCCCCATCCCCCCGTAATCGACGTCTATGTGTGTTGTTAAAGGTCCCATATTATGCTAAATGCACTTTTTAAATGTGTTCAAACATATCCATGGGTCCACGGTGTGCCTAGAGACTGCCAAAATATTAAAAAAAATAACAATCTCTCCTTTTCTCACTCGCCCCCTTTCTGAAACCCCCACCCCTCCCCCCCAATATACTCCAGTCAGAATTCTCGCCGACTATTACGTAATAGTCGGCACAGCCACATCCCCATATTTTCTTTATATGTCCATGCTTCCGATGCATCCCCCCACATTAGTAACCAGAAATTTCCACCGTGCAGTAGTCTATGATAACCCCACCCCCCCATTTCTTATTGGTCCACGGCCCCGAGATCCCGTGCCCGAGATCCCATGAGATCCTCTGAAAAATGTTCCGAGGGACAGCCATGTTGCTTTCCCCGCTAAGCGACGAGATGCCCTTAGTACAGCCTGAATGTTACATACACCAACACAGAATGCTTTTGCTCATACTCCACTAATGTATCTTAACCACAGCAGTCTATGCCTCGTTTTTAATAACACAACGGATAGGAAGCTACTTGTGGGTTTTTGCAAACAGTGAAACTGAAAGAAATGTTTTTATTGGTATTTTTGCCTGACTGGTGTATAGCTATTTAGCTTTGGGACAAGCATTCAGCTTTTGCTCATAAAAACATAATTCTTTTACCCACACCAGTCTGGAAATGCCTCGTTTTTAACAGGACAAGGGATTGGAACTTAATAGTGTGGAAGTCAATTTTGAATACATTTTTTTCACTGATTTGTGTGGTACTTTTAGTTTATTTTATCGTCTGAGTCTTATTTTTAGCGTTAGCGCCCATGTAGCTTCTATTGTAGCACCAGGTTTTGCTCATAACACGCTGTTTATACTCCCCACAGCAGTCTGAAAATGACTCGTTTTTAGAAATCAAACTTTGAAGCTACTGTTTTCACTGGTTTTAATCATGTCAGGTCATGTCAAACTGTTCTCTTAGCTTAGCTCCGGCCCGGAGCCTCCGTGTAAACACTGGCAGTCACGACTCACGTAGTGTCTCTCTAGTATCGCGAGAGCACGGCAGAGACGGTGGGAGAGCCCCATGGCCATATAAAGAAAGCCCGGCAGAGAGGTGGGAGGAGCCGGCAGAGAGGTGGGAGGGGCCAGCAGAGAGGTGGGAGGGGCCAGCCAGATCGCACAAATATAGGTCATCCTGAGACCAGAGGACAATCAGGATATAGAGGCTTGCTACAATAAATGATCTGAACGGGTTTTTCAGCAAACATCTAAAAAAACAAGTATTTGGGACTACTTAGACCATATAACATTGACAGCAAAGTGCATAATATGTTACCTTTAATTGTCTGATTTATGATGCATGTTGTGAATTCAGCCAGTTTGTAATCGCTGCCATGAGAAATACAGAGAGAGTTTGGTAGGGAGCTGATGAGGCTTGATCAACTTTGTGTCAGCTCAATTGGGGATGTCTTAAATGTAACCGACATTCGAAAATCATTCCAGCAGTTTCCATGATCCCTGCCTCGTCTCTCCATTCTGTGTGTGTGCGTGTGTGTGTGTGTGTGTGTGTGTCGTGTGCGCTCTGTGCGTGTGTGTGTGTGTGTGCGTGTGCGTGTGCGTGTGCGTGTGCGTGTGAGTGTGTGAGTGCGTGTGTGTGTGTGTGTGTGTGTGTGTGTGTGTGTGTGTGTGTGTGTGTGTGTGTGTGTGTGTGCGTGCGTGTGTGTGTGTGTGTGTGTGTGTAAGCTCTTTTGAATGGCAGTGGGGTCAAGTGCTACCTTGCTACCTTGAGTTTTCGAGATGGATTTTTTTCTATTTCACTCTTCAGCTCTTGTTTGTAACATCGGCCTTGAGCTACAAAATGTACTGTAGCGCC
>CM049407.1:4850000-4860000 GCA_026929865.2 Hyperoplus lanceolatus
GTTCTGAATACTTTTCTCCCATGAGTAAAACATACAATCGCAAGCTTATATGACTCATCAAGGTAATGTCATCTTGCCCTACAAAAACAGTCTAAATGTGGCAGCCTGTCATACACACACACACACACACACACACACACACACACACACACACACACACACACACACACACACACACACACACACACACACACACACACACACACACACAAACAAACATAAATATACAGCTTCGGGGGAAAAAAATCTAAATCCTTGTGTAATATATAGTAGATAGAAAATACATTTTTTTATACATTTTACAACAATATTTTTTGCTATCTTTTTTTCTGTTGAAATTTAGAGACTGTTACCTTTTCAGCACGCACACACACACACACACACACACACACACACACACACACACACACACACACACACACACACACACACACACACACACACACACACACACACACACACACACACACACCCCATCCCCCCTATCTGTTGTAATGGTCTATCATTGCTTTAGTTAGGGAATGATTGCATGAGGACTTAGGGTCAAGGTAACGCTCACCTGAAACTGACCAAACACAAAAAGCCATTCTGTGGGACCGCCATTCTCTCCCCATTCAAGACAACAGCAGTATTGATTGAGAGGATTTCACTTAAGCGCTAGTAGTGTGTGTGTGTGTGTGTGTGTGTGTGTGTGTGTGTGTGTGTGTGTGTGTGTGTGTGTGTGTGTGTGTGTGTGTGTGTGTGTGTGTGTGTGTGTGTGTGTGTGTGTGTGTGTGTGTGTTCTCCCAATGGGGAAGTAAACAGACAACTTGGTAAACAAAGCACCTAGGTCAACATAGCCATTCCAACCATTAACCTGAATGGAGCAGGTTTGGAGGCCATTCTGTGTGTGTGTGTGTGTGTGTGTGTGTGTGTGTGTGTGTGTGTGTAGGTGTGTGTTTGCAGGTGGACAAACCGGTATTCTTGCTACATACAAAAAGCTCTTGGTCATTCCGAGGTCAGAAATAGTTGAACTGAACTGAGCTTTTAGTTGCAAAAGTAGACGTAGCTTTGTATTTGTTTCTAAGGATCAAATATCAGACTGTGGCCCACATCTGTAATCCCTTTGCATGTATTTTTGGCCTTAAAGGTGCAGTGTGTAATTTGACATCATCAAGAAAGTTCTACAAAGTTCTAGAATGCAACGCTCCCTGGGTAACCTTTTGAATAATAACAGAAGCTACAGTGGCCTTCAAGGACAAGAACAATTCTAAATTCTAAACAATGCACCTGGTGACATTCCAAAAACATGGATGCCTTCATAAGACTTGACCGCTCAATGTACAAAATGTATTATTAATATTTGTAATTCTCCACTCAGGAGGGTAATTCAGATTATTGGCAGAGGTGATTTTACACCAATGAGGACATTTTTATGAATGAGGATATTGATTTTAGCTATTAAATTACTTAAAATGTTACACAGTGTCCCTTTAATGTTTTGGTATTAATATATATAAATATATATATGTGTGAATGTGGATAGTCAGCCTGCTATCGGTGTACGAATGTGTGTGTGAATGTCAATAGTTAGCCTGCTATCGGTGTATGAATGTGTGTGTGAATGGTAACGTGGGAAAGGAAACCAGGGGCCTATTTCAGGTAGCTGGTTTTACATACTCTGAGTTTAATCGAGTAACTCTGTGTTGACGAGTAACTCTGGGTTTTCGGTTACAGAACAGTGGATCAGCGTTGGGTTTATCAACTCTGAGCGTGTTCACTCTGGGTGGAGCGTGTGCATAAAAGCCATCGTCAATGGATCGCTGATAACATGATTCACCATGGAAACAGAAGAAACAAATGCGTGATCCTCCCACTTATCCACTTCTCAAAGGAAAAAAAAATAAAAAAAACTTCTCCGCTACTCCCACTGGAGTTAGAAATATTAACGAATGAGTTTATGGTAGCCTATGGAGAAGAATTAACGAGGATATTGTCACATAACTCTGACCTAATCTCCTCGGCAATTCAGAAAAAAACATAGCAATCATTTTGCTTCCGTATGAGAAGCCATAGTCTATTTTAAAAAGTTACGCATATCAGCAGTAAAGTAATAAAGCTGGCGCGGCACAGCATTTCTGACAGTGTTTTATATTCGCTGTATAATATGTTGGGAAGCTATAGCCTAATAGCCCACTGTGCAGTAAACAGAACAGACTGTCGCTTCTTTTAAATGGGGAGTGAAAGACACTAACGTCTGACACATAAGGTGACAGTTTCCATTGAAGAGCCTGATTGATTTATTACCAGATCCATTTTCCTCAAGTGAACACAGTTTAAATTATTATATAATTTTTATATTCATATTAGGGTATTTAACGAGGCTCGTCTGTGACTTTAGGATCGCACAAGTGAACAGTAACAATCGCGTGCAGCCGCAGCGTTACATGAATCCACCTGACATAAATCTGTTCAGTGGCACAGACGTTAAAAAGCATACAATACAAATAGGTTTATTAATCTGAATGTAGAGCATGTCACGATGTGTAAGGTGGCCACCTATATGAACGGACCGAGGGCTGAGAACAAGGCTACTGATCAGATAAATGATCGGTCAAACGTAAAATCATCAGGAAATGATAAAAACATCCCGATGGAGAATTTTATGGAGTGATTTTGCTTCAAACTGTACAGGGACGCGTGTGACAGTGACTCTTTCTTCAGTCGGAGCTGCAGCGTAAAGTGAAAACAAACTCAGGGTAGGTCTAACCACCTATCCAGCAGGTTAGACCCATGGCATATGTTGCTGCAGTAACTGACCCTCGGTTGCGCTGAACCTGCTACCTGAAATGGAAAACCGAGAGTTTCCACTAACTCAGAGCGAACAAACTCTGGGTTGCCTCAAAACCAGCTACCTGAAACAGGCCCCAGGTCTCCCTTGCAAAAGAGTATCCGGTCTCAATGGGATGTACCTGTATAAATAAATGTTAAAAATAAATATATATATATATATATATAAAGCCTGCACAAAATAAATATTGTAAAGTACAGAGCTATAGCCAACTCTAGATGTTCTAAAAGTTTATTCCAGGCCTGTAACACCACAAAATTTGCAAAAATACAGATTTCAATACAGCCATTGACCAATAAAGCAACTTTACGTATACTTCACCCATACGGAACCGGCGTTCTATCATTATAAAATCGCTATTATAATATAATGAATGAGGTTTTTCTTCCCTCAGTCTTTCCTTGGCCCAGCTGTCCTGTTAACCCTAACCCTACATTTTCCCAAGTGTGATGTCACACTAGTAAAATGTAGGGTTAGACAGTGAGACCATAAAACACTCTTTCTGCCTTTTCTCAGGCTAGGATGAACCGATTTCTAAAAATGTTTGCACATTTATACTACATAGGATCTCAGAGTTCAATACACCTTCATATTTTCACCGGTGAAGTAGGGCTTTTAAAAAAAACTATAAAAATAGTCAACAAGCTGATAATGAGAGAAAAACTCTATTTAAACATTCAGGCAGAGATGTAGAATGTGCTTTATAGTATATACACACAGGCATTAGGAAAAACAAATTGAGGCTGTGGGGGTTACACTACGAAGCTAACTGTGTGATTTTTATTAATTTTTAATTTGTATTGGTGATTATGTACAATACAGAACAAGTTATGTACAGACACATAACAGCAACATACACTTCAATTTGCGCTGTATATTTTAGAGACTGTGTGTGTTGAACTAAGATCCTAACTGTGATTTTTTTAGGCAGTGGGGGTTACACAAAATTTGGCTTTAGCCGTGAGCACATGGCAGACACACACACACACACACACACACATGTAGACTGAGAGAGGCAAAAAGTACTTCCCTTACCAAATCCAGCCCAGGTCATACAACACATTTTACAATTTACATGTATCTGTACTTTTGTGTGTGTGTGTGTGTGTGTGTGTGTGTGTGTGTGTGTGTGTGTGTGTGTGTGTGTGTGTGTGTGTGTGTGTGTGTGTGTGTGTGTGTGCGTGCGTGTGCGTGTGTGTGTGTGTGTGTGTGTACCATTGAAGAATTAAGTGTCCGTTATACAGTACATATGCATTTCAAACTGAATAACTTTGAAATTTTACAACAAAATTTGAACTCTCTTTTTCAGAGGTTGTGTGTGTTGAACTAATACCCTAACTGTTCTTAGGCAGTGGGGGTTACATTAAGTTTGGCTGTAGCACATGGCAGGGACACACACACACACACACACACAGAGAGAGAGAGAGAGAGAGAGAGAGAGAGTAGTTCCCTTACCAAATCCAGCCCGGGTCAGGGGTTAGGGTCAGGGGTTACGGGGGGGAGGGGTTTCGGACGGCGACGCCCCTCCAGGTTTACACAAGTGTAAAAAGAATCCATTCAGTCCGTCTGCATGGACAGGGCTTCACAAAGGTCCACTGTGTGGGGCCTATACCCCCACACGTACACACACATACAGGCTACACACACACACACACACACACACATAGGCTACACGCACATACAGGCCACACACACACTCATACACGTAGATATAGGCTACACACACATGCATACATATAGGCTACACACACACACACACACACACACACACATAGGCTACACACGCACACACACACACACATGCACATATAGGCTACACACACACACATGCACATATAGGCTACACACACACACACACACACACACATGCATACAGGCTACACACACACATGCACATATAGGCTACACACACACACACATGCACATATAGGCTACACACAGAAACACACACACACACACACACACACACACACACACACAGGACACATACACTCACAATCATACAGACAATCACACACATGCGCACAAACACAAAAACACACACACACACACACACATATAGGCTACACACGCACACACACACATGCACATATAGGCTACACACACACACACACACACACACACATGCATACAGGCTACACACACACATGCACATATAGGCTACACACACACACATGCACATATAGGCTACACACAGAAACACACACACACACAGGACACATACACTCACAATCATACAGACAATCACACACATGCGCACAAACACAAACACACACACACACACACACACACACACACACACACACACACACACACACACACACACACACACACACACACACAAACACAAACACACATGCACACACACACACAAACACACACACACACACACACACACACCTCCTCCAAGCACCAATGCCGACACAGGACACAGACAATGGGGGTTTCTGGTCAGCAGACACATGTTAACCTGAAATACTTCACTCCATTAGAACCAAACTTTAACCCAGAATGTGTTCCCGTTCAAATACACTTGTGTTTCTTTTCATTCGCTTTTCTAATGACTTGTTTTAATCTTGCCCCTGTAAAGCACTTTGAATGGCCTTGTGTCTGAATTGTGCTATATAAATAAACTTGCCTTGCCTTGCCTTGCCTTTCAATTTGCACAAGAATAGATTGACCCTTTCCCCCTTCCTAAACTTTATTTAGAACGCTTTTTCAAACGGTACACGCTGCTACGACACAAAGAAGAATGAGTCGTTTGGAAATTGCATTTAAAAGCATCATACATGTTGTTGATGGTTTTCTAATCGATTATGTAAATGCTTTATGTATTAAATAAACAGCTAGAAAAAAAAATTCATTGGACAGACATAAAAGTGACCCTCACAAAAGATTTTTTTCTAATGTAATGAACATACACACACACACACACACACACACACACACACACACCCTATGTGTGTGTGTGTGAGTGTGAAAGTGAGTGAGTGAGTGAGTGAGTGAGTGAGTGAGTGAGTGAGTGAGTGAGTGAGTGAGTGAGTGAGTGAGTGAGTGTGTGCGTGCGTGTGTGTGTGAGACTATTTCCATATTTCCAACCTGTTGCAAGAACCCATACCTGTTACTTTCTAATGTTAAAGTAAATAAAAAAATCTCCTATTACTTTTTGCAAAATTAATTATTTCGTTTTCTTTTAAATGTTTTTGAAACAGTCACATTTCTCATCTGATGAATTACAACGTGCAGTGCATTGTGGGTCAGAATCGCCCAAAAAGTTGTTGACTTCCACACTAAAAATCCCAATCGGATGTTGTAGGAAATCCGGATGTGTGTATTTTTCAGCATGCTGCATCTGACCACATGTATTGTATGTCTTAAAGCTATAGTGCGTAACTTATGTTGCCCCATGAGGAATTCTGACTGCGCTGTTGGTGCATTTACATGAGGTTATCCTTCTATGATGGCGCATTGATTTTATACCTTCTGCTGTACGTCCAGGTTTTTTCTTAGCAGTAGAATCTACAATTGAAACATTTCTTGGGTTCTTCTTGTGGATTTTTCTGAGCTCCTGCACCAGTGTCAGGGGGGGGGACACCAGTTTGTAAACGCTGCCATACTGAGAAATGCAGAGAGAGTTTTGTGGAGCTGAGAGGCTTAATCAACTTTGTGTCAACTCAATTAGCAATGATTTCAATATTATCCAACATTGTATATGAAGTTACGCACTATAGCTTTACATTTCAACCAACAAAAACTTTTTTATGTCAAAATATCCAACTTTTAAATTGTTAAAAGGTGCTACGAGGAACTTTTAAATATTTCTGAAACAGTCTAATTTTTCCCTCTGATGATCATAGATTACATGTAACAGCAAATGAGACCATCAGTGCAAAGAATGCTATTTTTTATATAGTTTTTCTTAATGCCTTTGTCATGGGTATATACGCTCACCCAGGAACACTACCGCTTTTGTCCAAAGGGGGCGCTAGAATGAACTAATGCTGAAAGTTCCTCGGAGCACCTTTAATATGAAGGTGTCCCCAAACCCAAACAGTCCGCTATAGTGTTGATAGATGGACTGTGTTGAGTGATATGTAGCAGATACTGTGACCCTTTAGATATTTAACTCTGACCCCCTGTGTGTGTGTGTGTGTGTGTGTGTGTGTGTGTGTGTGTGTGTGTGTGTGTGTGTGTGTGTGTGTGTGTGTGTGTGTGTGTGTGTGTGTGTGTGTGTGTGTGTGTGTGTGTGTGTGTGTGTGTGTGTGTGTCTTCATAGGGCATGATGAGTTGTGTCCCCTCTCTGCCCCTGGACATCAACACTTCACCGACTGAGGCTGATAAAACAGACAGACACACACACACACACACACACACACTCACACACACACACACACACACACACACACACACACACACCCCAGGCTTATTCCAAGGGGTTTTCTTTTACTGGTGAAAATAAGTTCATCTTCGAGCTCTTGGTTGAAACGCAGCATTTCTTGTCTACCACCTCAGGTCTACCACCTCAGGCGTTTGCCCTGAACCACCGATCAAAGCTTTTTATGAATGTTATCATGTCATTTTATCTCAGCAGTCATTATGTTAAGGAATCGTGTAAGAAGAATTCATTTTATTTAACACATGTATGAGAGCCGATTAGCACTCTTGTATAAAATAGGAACCAATCTCTGGTTCCACAGTTGCTACCCGGACATAAAAACAGTTTTTGACCACACACAAGCCACGCTACGTCGGGGTCTGTGTTTGTATGTTGGGTTTAGAGTTTGTAGATTAAAAAAGTCAAAATGAATGAAACAAATGTTTTAAACTGCAAGAAAGACTCGGACTTTCATTCATCAACAAGGACAAAGGTGCGTCAAGAAATATATCCGCGGCAAAGCAGCTCGGGGCCTAAAGCTTGGGCTTGGCCTGTACAACATGCATGAATCTCCAGAATCACTGACTCCACCTTTTAATTGTCCCCGCATGCTGTGGACTTACACATTTAATTTCATTTTATTTTATTTAACCTTTATTATACTCTAGAGATCAATTGAGGTGTGTGTGTGTGTGTGTGTGTGTGTGTGTGTGACCCTCATTTGCAATGATGTCGAGTAAAAATAACAACACACACACAAACACAAAGCAAATATACAACAAGCAGACAAAGAGACCAGAACCAGAGCATTCAGATCAAATGGGTGAAGCAGAACATAACCAACACAATAACAGGTAATATGTTTAAAAAAATAATTAGATAAAGGTACCCAGTGATGTAATAGATGTGATAGGCTAACCCCTCGCCATTGTTTTAGCCCGATATAACTCTTGCCCTATGAAGACACACACACACACACACACACACACACACACACACACACACACACACACACACACTCTCTCTTGCTTTCTTTAATAGTAAAAGCAAAGTTGAAAGAGCTGCTCTTAAAAACTGAACTTGATTCATGCTTTTAGCCTCGACGTTTAATCACTGGCTGCAGGCTTTGCCACAATTCATCACTCTGTTGTTATGCTTAAAGTGCTCCGTGTAAGCGCTCTAACTTCAGACTTTGTATTTGCTCAAAGACACAAATACAGATTGTGTGCTGTATGCTTTTTTTTAAGTGCTTTATTGCATTTATCTGTCTGTTTGAATTTACAAATGGCGGCGGTAACAAGAGGGTAAATATGAGCATACTGTTCATGTGTATTTATGTGTTTGTTGTTCCTTTTTTCCAAAGATATTTATGTTGCAAAAGATTTTATTAGTTTTGGTGATAGAGCAAAACTTTTAGCCAATGGCGAACGAGCGTGGCAAAGTGTTTAAACTACCTGGTAACATATCTCAATGTTGACAAGTGAGTGGCGCACTATTTCCTCTATTATACTAACCCTGCATTCCAAATCACATACTCTTTCTTTTCACTACACTACATACTAAAAGTACAGAAGAGTTTTAAGGCCACAGGAGGGGGAAAAAATTCAGATAAGGAAGATTTTTTTTCATTATGTTGAGAAATGTCAAGAATAAAGACAAATACTCCAAAATGCTATTGGAGTTAGAGGGGCATTTATGTATTTTCAGCATACTACAATTGACGTGTATTGGGACATCCTAAATCTCTTTCTGGCATACTAAATAGTAGGGAAGTATGTGGATTGGAAGGCAGAGAATATCCCAATGTTAAAGAGATGGAGGGGCAAATTATGTCTAGTTTGTAGGTGATGAGTTCAAATGATTTTGTTGATCCAGTAACTTTGTGTTTAGGCTTAGACACGGCAACAACAGTTTTTCTCAAGCACTGGTCGATTTTGATTTTTTTTTTTGTCTATTTCTCTTCCATACCATGTCTTCTTTCATACTAGTAGAAATCAAAAGGTCCAACATGTACATTCAGGTGTTTATTTGACTAAACCTTGTCTGTTTGTGTCTGTATATTTCTCCTATACAACCATCTTTAACGGACATTATCTCAACATTTGTAAATTTCAATACTCTGAACCAGAAATCTCAACTTCTAAAGCACTTACATCAACTAAACTTTCCATAATCATTCTCAGCACTATTCTGAAGGTCATCACACAATATGTTGTTCCTATGTTGTTAATTGTCTGATTTATGAGACATTTTCTTCTTAAAAACATTCCATAAATGCATTTTTAAGACCTGTCCATAGTATTTTTTGATTTATAAAATGAAAAAAATTATGTATCCAAAATCTATTCTGCAAAAACGTTTGGACTCTAACATGTTGTACAATTGAAATAAAGATGTTAACTGCTTTTATCCAAAATCAAAATTGTATTTCTTTAAGAGCTGCATGAATGAATGAATGAATAATTTATTTCAAATATGCAACAACAATACAATAGTAAAAATGCATCAACAGGAGTCAGCCCTAGTGACTATCTATCTATCTATCTATCTATCTATCTATCTATCTATCTATCTATCTATCTATCTATCTATCTATCTATCTATCTATCTATCTGTCTGTCTATCTATCTATCTATCTATCTATCTATCTATCTATCTATCTATCTATCTATCTATCTATCTGTCTATCTATCTATCTATCTATCTATCTATCTATCTATCTATCTATCTACATATTTAGTTAAATATTTATTCAACATTTTCTAATAAAAAAAAATCATACCACAGAAAAAAAG
>CM049407.1:4865000-4877500 GCA_026929865.2 Hyperoplus lanceolatus
TGGTAACATCTACATTCAACATCACAGTACAATAAGGGAATACTATAGTTAAAGGTGGAGTCAGTTATTCTGGAGAATGCTTGTTGTCAAAATCCCTCTCTGTCAAAGTCAGTGAATATCCAATATAACCTTTTGCGTACTATGAGTTTGCTGGCAAAAAAAAATATCTGGTGTTAATACACAGCCTAGGCTCTGTAAACTGGAATGTAAACAAGAGCTTAGGCTGTGTATTAAACCCGGAAGTTTTTCAGTGCACACACAGTACAGACAGGTAGCGGATCGTGAGGAGATATTCACTGGTTTTGCCGAAAAGTGATTTTGACAACAAGCGTTCTCCAGAATTGTGCATTTGATCTGGGATTAAGCATTGTAATTAGGTGTAGGATATACTAGTTAAAGCTATAGTGTGTAACTTCTGTTGCCCCCCATGAGGAATTCTGAGTGATTAATACAACACTGTCGGTGCATCTACATGAGGTAAAGCCTTCAGTGATGGCGCATGGATTTTATGCCTTCTGCTGTACGTCCAGGTTTTTTCCTAGCAGTAGAATCAACAACTGAAACATTTCTTGGGCTCTTCTTGGGATTTTTCTGAGCTCCTGCACCAGTGTCAGAGGGGGGGGCGACACGAATTTCTAAACGCTGCCATACTGAGAAACACAGAGAGAGTTTTGTCGAGCTGATAGGTCTTAATCAACGTTGTGTCACCTCATTTTGCGATAACTTGGAATATAACCAGCAATATAATTGTTTATGAAAAAGTTACGCAGTTATAGCTTTAACAGCAGCACCCTTAAATCTAGTAATTTATCTGTATATTCAACAGTATCTTATAGCAGTGCAGTTTATTGAAGTGTTGTGTGCCTTTTCCTGGCTTGTTTTTCCTGTTCTCTCTCTCTCTCTCTCTCTCTCTCTCTCTCTCTCTCTCTCTCGCTCTCGCTCTCTAAGTCTGTGATGGGAATACTGAGTAAGATGCTATTTAATTTCAGAAAAGGGTTGCTCACACTCTCTCTAAGACGAATAGCAGTACACAGTCCATTCAAGCTTGTTTTTTAACTCTGTGTGTGAGAGAGAGAGTGTGTGTGTACATGCCATAGACTTAAATGAAGGCATCTTTTTAACATAACATATGTTGTTGGGGTGATTGGTATGCAAATAGAACAGGCCTGTTGGATGGCTTACAAAGTGCATCCCCTTCAGAAATCTACAGTCGAGTCTCTCTCTGCCTGATTTTAAAGAATAATGCGGTGTTTTCAAGCACAGCAGGATATTTGCACTCTTTAGAAAGATAAAGAATAGTAGGCCTATACTTTAGATGAATGTATTGATTAAAGGCACTCTGAGGAACTTTCAGTTTGTGTTGATTCTAGCGCCCCCTTTGGACAAAAGCGGTAGTGTTTTTATTATGCCAGCTGTAGTTCCTGGGTGAGCGTATACCCATGACAAAGGCTTTAAGAAAAACTATATAAACAGTGCAAATAATGCTATATTCTTTGCACTGATGGTCTTGTTTGCTGTTACATGTCATGTATGATCATCAGAGTAAAAATTAGACTGATTCATAAACATATGTAAAAGTTAATCGTGGCACCTTTTAAATTAAATACATTTTATTCTCTAAATGTAATGGATGAATATGCTAACTGTAGCTTTGTGGAAGATGGCTACATGTGCACCTCAATAAATTATATAAAAAGTCAATTTTTCCCCAAAAAAGTGAAACATTCATATATTCTAGATTAATTTCAAACCTTTTTTGGCTAGAATTTTACCTCATGTTAATGCACTGACAGTGTTGTTGTAATTCCTCAGAATTCCTGTTACCTTACGCACTATATCTTTAAAAACAAACATGACTTGAATTCTAGAGCCTTAAATAACAACTGTATTTATCCTCAAAACATTAATATATTGCCATTTTTCTCCATTCTCTATCTCCATACAGGTCTCAAATCTCGTTTTACAGAAAGATCGCTACACACAAACAAACCAACGCTGCTGTTGCTGTTACTGAAAGGGCCAAGCCAATAGGCCAGCCCTCATGCGTCGCCCATCGCGTGGAAATCTCCAAAAAAACCCACCATCCCACCATCGTTAAAATGGATTTAACTAAAATGGGAATGATCCAACTCCAGAACCCCACCCACCCCTCTGCCCTGCTGCATAAGGCCAACCAGATGCGCCTGGCCGGGACCCTGTGTGACGTAGTTATTATGGTGGACAGCCAGGAGTTTAGCGCTCATAGGACGGTGCTCGCGTGCACCAGCAAAATGTTCGAGATCCTCTTCCATCGGAGCAGTCAGCATTACACGCTCGACTTCCTCTCGCCAAAAACCTTCCAGCAAATTCTGGAGTACGCCTACACTGCCACACTGCAGGCCAAGGTTGGTAGGACTGTTGTTTAAAGCTGCAGTGTGTAGAATTTTGGGTTTTATTTCCTAGCAGATTTTGTAGAAATGAATTATAATATCCAGAAGTACATTTAATTTAGTGCATAATAGCTGAAACATTTTTTTTTAATTATTATTTTTTCCCTTAGAAAGGGTCTCATATATGTCCATATTTCTGCATATTTTGGACCAAGGCCTAGTGCCGCCATCTTGAAAGTGTCATATTTGGAATGTCATCAGGTGCATTGTTTAAAATTTAGAATTGTTCTTGTCCTTGAAGGCCACTGTAGCTTCTGTTATTATTTGAAAGGTTTGGGGTTACCCAGGGAGCGTTGCATTCTAAAACTTTGTAGAACTTTCTCGTTGAAGTCATATTTCGCACTGCACCTTTAAAGGACATTGAGTATTTATTTTTTTTTTTTCTCCACAAAACACACAAACTAACATAACACAAGTACGCAAACCAAGATATACAAAAAAATTAAATAAATATATGATTTTGTCAACAAACATTCTCAAGAATCGCTGACTCCACCTTTTAATTTATCATATTTTATTAGTTAGCATGCTCTGGTCTCCGCATCCATATTCTATTACATTGTTATCAATGTAAACCACTTTGAACTGCGTTGTACTCGTATATAAAAGGAGCTATATACAGTAATACAAAATACACTTTTTGAAACTACATTTTACTCTTGAAATTTGCTAAAATAAATAAACTTTCGATTCGATTGATTTTTTTTTCTAAAGGTGGAAGACATAGGACTACCCGTTTACATGAAGCCCTTCTAACACAATGTTACTTGTATGAAATGTGCTCAATTAAATTAAAAAAATAAATAAATAAACTTTTAATTTATTTGATTTTCTTTTATAGGTGGAAGATTTGGACGACCTTCTGTACGCCGCCGAGATCCTCGAGATCGAATATCTTGAAGAGCAATGTCTCAAGATCTTGGAAACCATTCAGTCGTCCGACGAAAACGACGTCGAAACCAACGCGAACGACGCTAGCACGGAGGAGGACGAAGACCGAAACAAGAATCAGAACCAGAATCAGAACGGAGCTTCCAAGAATTCCAAAAAGCATTCCGGAATGGAACTCAACAACCCGTTTAACCAACTGTCGAACGCACAACATGCACACGCACAGGCACACGCACAGCAGCAGTTCTCCATCATGGCGGGAATGGTCGATCAAAGTCCCTCCGTTTCGACGTCATTCGGCGTGTCAAATTTGAGCCCCACGAAAGCGGCGGTGGATAGCCTGATGAGCATTGGTCAGTCGCTCTTGCAGCAAGGTTTCGGGGGTAGCGACCATCTCCACGGCAACAACCACCACCAACTGATGTCCGAAATCAAGACGGAGATGATGCAAGTTGACATGGGCGGGCACAACAGCCCCCCGAATATGGAATCCAGCGCGTCAAGCAATGGCGGCGGGGATAGAAGCGGCGAGGATAGGAATCGAGACGGTCCGGGCACTCCTACGAGAAGCAGCGTTATAACTAGCGCCCGCGAGCTACACAGCTACATCCGCGACGAGGGCATGGGAATGGACCCCCAGGCAGACGTCACCCAAATGGGGCTCGAGGCAATGGCGGGGATGACCGAGAAACACCTGGCGTCTCTGTATTCGCTGCCGATGAATCACAAAGCGGATGGGATGATGTCGATGCCGGCGTCGATGGCTAGCGCTTTGCCGATGTCCCCTGCCCTGGCTATGTCTATGGACTTTAGCGCTTACGGAGGGCTACTGCCACAGAGCTTCATGCAGCGCGAGTTCTTCAGTAAGCTAGGAGAGCTCGCCGCGGGAATGAAGCAATCGGACGCAGGGCGGAACCAACAAGAACGATGCAACGTGTGCGGAGCCGAACTGCCGGATAACGACACCGTGGAACAGCACAAGTAAGACTAAAGAGTTTGATTTTCTATTGTCTTTGGCTTTGAAATTTGAAGGATTTTTGGCAGTGCTGCTGCTGTTGTTTGTGGGTCTTTTAAAATCTTTTTTTTTTTAAAAGGTATTTTTTTTGGCATTTTTATGCTTTATTGATAGTGTAGAGACAGAGTAGAAATGGGGCAGAGAGGGGAGTGACATGCAGAGAACAACCGCGGGCTGGAATCGAACCCGGGTCCGCTGCTGGCCGAGGCCCATGGGGGGGGGGACGCCCTACCAACTGAGCTAAGGGCGCCCCCGGGTCTTTTAAATCTTGAGCAACATTTGTTTTTTGATTTGATAAAGAGGTAATTTTTTTTAAAGTGTGAAGTGTTCACGCTTTGGATTGGAAGGTATGTTTGGGTCGTTTTAAGGACTTCAATGGTAGTCTTTTATAATTCTTCAGAAGTAAAACATTTCTGTGTTTTTCGGCTTTTTTGAAATGTTCTGGTTCCCTTGAGGAATTCGGCACGACTGTTGTTGTTGTTTGGCCAGTTTTCAATACATGATATCTGTAGTGGTTTACGAGATAACAGTGAAAGTACTTGGTCGTTTGGCATCATAATATCCATTCACTTTACTCATAATACACTTTACTTGAATTATTGCGATCCCAAGGTGTCACTTAGATTGGTCTACAGAAAAAAAACTATTTTAATTTACTTTTATTTTTTACTTTAAGAATCTGTGGAGGAAATACATTTTTTCATCACCAGAGGCTTGAAAACTTGGCTGAAAATAATGCAGAACTTGCCTCATAGTGCAGTATACTATACTATATGTCATGTTCTTGGTTATATATATCTAGGTCAAAATCTGCCCTGTGAGAGTACAAACAATGCATGGAATTTGCTTGCATCATGGTCTATTTTAAGCACACACACACACACACACACACACACACACACACACACACACACACACACACACACACACACACACACACACACAGAAACACACACACACACAGTGAATTTTCTTGCATCATAGTGTATCTTAAGGCCGTTTTTTTCCGTCCTTGAAGGCCGACTTCTCACCCTGTTATGTTTGTCTAGATCAATAGGAATGTGCAGTGGTTAAAGTTCACTTGCGGATTTGAACCCCTTCACCCATCCCATCCCCTACTCACGCTTTAAGGGAGGGACAGACAGACAGACAGACAGACACACAGACAGACAGACACACAGACATAGACAGACACACAGACAGACAGAGTATCTTGGAATGCAACTGGACGAGAGCTTGAAAATTCCCCAAGATTTTGGGTATTTCTAAATATGTCTCAATGTTGTCTTTAGAAAAAAGTGTTGATAGATAGATAGATAGATAGATAGATAGATAGATAGATAGATAGATAGATAGATAGATAGATAGATAGATAGATAGATAGATAGAGTTGTTGGCAGCCTTACAGTACCTCTTATTTACTCATATTTTCTGTGGCAAAGTGAGATACTTTGTAGTTGTCTGATGTTGGCAGTTGCTTGTAAACGTGTACACATGTGTGTGTGGCCTTCATGATGAGTATATTATTTATTGAATGAGAAATGCAATTTCTGGCCATTCAGAAAAATGTCTAACACTATAGAAAGTATTTGTTGAGCCTCTTAAGATCAGTTCTCCATAAGCATTCGTCAACAGCAGCTCTTAGATAACACTATATCTTCTGGAGACGCAGTGATGTAGTCAGCTTTGGGATGTTGGCAGTTGCTTATAAAAGTGTACACATTTGTATTATATATTGAAAGCCTGGCGTGTGAAATGTAGGTACTGTATTTCAGATTGTTTTTTTTAGAAATTCATTTATCCATAATCATCCTTAAACAACAGCTTTAATAGAACACTATAGCCGTCTGTATAAAGACCCAGTTTTATATGAAAGTCATCCTGCTGTGTTAAAAGGACAGACACTCTCTTGGTCTCTCTTTCATCTTGAGAAAAAAAGTCTGGCATGCGAAATGGTAAAAGTGTCAAAATTTCGGATATTTTTTTTATAATTGTTTTTGTTGTTGTGTCTCTTACGATCAGTTATCCCTTAGCCGGCCCTTAACACCAGCTTTGAAATAGCACTATATATTCTACGAGGGACACAGTATAATGCAAAAGTCTTCCTTCTGTGTTGAAAGGACAGTGTCTCAGTCTCTTGGTCTCTCCTTCGTCTTGAGAAAGTCTAGCGTGTGAAATGTGAAATGGTAAATTTAAAAAAAAAAAAATTAGATTTTTCTTCTTTTTTTTTTTAGCCTCTTTAGTTCAGATAATTTATTCCTTATCCAGCCCTTAACAACAGCTCTTAGATAACACTATATCTTCTATGGTAGACGCTGCAATGTACCGTCAGCTTTGCAATGTTGGCAGTTGCTTATAAAAGTGTACAAATTTGCATTATTTATTCAATGAAAAGCGGAATTCAGTGAGACCTAGTATAATGTAGGCTACTCGTCTTGATGCTGTGTTGAAAGGACAGTCTCTCAGTCTCTTGGTCTCTTTTTTCATCTTGGGAAAAAAAGCCTGGCGTGTGAAATGTAGGTACAGCATTTCAGATTTTTTTTTAGAAATTAATTTATCCATAATCATCCTTAAAGGTGCAGTGTGTAATATGACATCATCAAGAAAGTTCTACAAAGTTCTAGAATGCAACGCTCCCTGGGTAACCCCTCCCCTTTTGAATAATAACAGAAGCTACAGTGGCCTTCAAAGACAAGAACAATTCTAAATTTTAAACAATGCACCTGATGACACTCCAACTATGACACTTTCAAGATGGCGCCACTAGGCCTTGGTCCAAAATATGCAGAAATATGGACATATATGAGACCCTTTCTAAGGGCAAAAAAAATCATTAAAAAAAAATGTGTTCAGCTATTATGCACTAAATTAAATGTACTTATGGATATTATAATTACTTTCTACAAAATCTGCTAGGAAATAAAACCCACAATTCTACACACTGCAGGTTTAACCAGCCCTTAACACCAGCTTTGAAATAGCACTATATATTCTACGGGAGACCCAGTGTAATGTACAAGTCTTCCTTCTGTGCTAAAAGGACAGTGTCTCAGTCTCTTGGTCTCTCCTTCGTCTTCAGAAAAAGTCTAGCGTGTGAAATGTGAAATGGTTGCCAGTGTTTCAAGAGGAATTTCATCAATCCGTCTCAAGCCGGGAAATCTGCTATCAAAGGACATTTCCAAACGGTTTTCGTGCATTGATCTTCTGCGGCGGCTTTGCCCACTAGAATACTAATAGGTTAATTTGAGAGCTGTCTGTCTGTGTGTCTGTCTCTCTGTCTGTCTGTCTGTCTGTGTGTGTGTGTCTGTCTGTCTGCTTGTCTGTCTTCTCTGTCCGTCTTCTTGTCTGTCTGTCTGTTCCCTGTGTGTCTGTGTGTCTGTCTGTCTGTCTGTATGTCTGTCTGTCTCTATGTCTGTGTGTCCTGTCTGTCTGTCTGTCTGTCTAGAATACAAATAGGTTAAATTGAGAGCGGGTTGATACACCGACACGACACTGTTTAAAATTGTACGGACGAACGTGTGTGTGTGTGTGTGTGTGTGTGTGTGTGTGTGAAAGCCTTGTGAAGTGTAGAAATCAAACATTGCATCATGATGTCTGTCTGTCTGTCTGTCTGTCTGTCTGTCTGTCTGTCTGTCTGTCTGTCTGTCTGTCTGTCTGTCTGTCCTGTCTGAATATGAAAAAGGTCTGGGCTGTGTAACCATGACTTGCTTGATAATTCAGTTGCTATAGAAATGTCCGTACCAATTCCAATGTGGGTCATTCGATAAGTGTATTATCAAATTCTCCTTTTGAATTTATTTATTTTTCTAAAATATCTATATATATTTTTTTCTAACAAACACACACCAAAATTGCAGCACATTCCCTTAACTCTTAATTTATTCTATTACGGATTGTGACCATATTTCCATTGTGAAGAGCACACATATACAATAACTTTAAAGGGACACTGTGTAATATGACATCATCAAGAAAGTTCTACAAAGTTCAAGAATGCAACGCTCCCTGGGTAACCCCAACCCTTTAGAATAATAACAGAAGCTACAGTGGCCTTCAAGGACAAGAACAATTCTAAATTTTAAACAATGCACCTGATGACATTCCAAAAACATGGATGCCTCCACAAGACTTGCCCTCTCAATGTACAAAATGTAATATTAATATTTGTAATTCTCCTCTCAGGAGGATAATTCAGATCATGGGCAGAGGTGATTTTACACCAATTAGGACATATTTATGAATGAGGATATTGATTTCAGTTAATAAATTACTTAAAATGTTACACAGTGTCCCTTTAACGATTTTCAAGAGAAAACAATGAATTTGTTTGAGCACTTGATAGAAATGTATGATTTCTATATCGACGGTTGTGATCGCGGTTTGCTTTGTTTCGGAATCAGTTTCAGATTGATGTTTTGGTTTCCATTTTGTTTCATTTGTTATCGTCATGCTCTGACATGAGTTGACAGGTGGGCTGCGTTCCGAATCGCCTACTTTCTACTAGTTAGTATGGTAGAAAAAAGATTTAGGATGTCCCGATTCCTGTGGCCAGATTTAGGACGGTTAGAAAGACCCGGATGTCCTACTTCATGCGGCCAAGATTGTTAGTGTTGAAAACTGCATCCTATTTGGGCGATTCTGACCCACAATCCAGTGCGCACGTGACGTCACATCGACGAAGCCTCCATATGAAAACAAACGGGGATGCGACGGATATAAAAGCAAGAGGCAAGATCAAGGCGCAATGTTATGATGAAATAAGAGAGTAAAAGTATGTCCCAATAGTATGCCTACTGCATCCTAACTAGATTCTTTTTATCATCAGATGTAGTATGTAGAATAGAAAAAAGAAAGAGTATGCGATTCGGAATGCAACCACTGACTGTTTGTTTTGTTTTGAGGGGGCAGGAAATAGAAGATATTCTTCACCCTGCCTCCTTTTCGTCACGGTTTTATGGATTGTACATGTGAGAATGTTGAAATGAGTTTTGTTGAAAGACATCCATGGACGAAATAAATATAACTCAATCAATAATGTAAACAAAACTAACATTTATACATTCAATATTTATTTATTTACCTGAGCCGTGACCATAACGTAAGGAGTAAACACATTTACTTCTTAGCAATGAAAACAATTATATCATAAATCAAAACAAAATTTTACTGTGCAAAAAGTTTGTTTATTCAGTTATGAGACACCCAAAGTTACGCATTGCACTTTTAACATTTAGTTCTAGCCTGCCTGTCTGTCTATTGCTTATAAAAAAATGCTCTCTTTTCTGACTCACCCCAAGTTACGCACTGCACCTTTAAATGTCCCAAAGCCCGCCTGTCTGATTTGATGGGAATACAAGTTGTTTAATTTCAGACGGGCGGAGTCGTGTTGCCTTCGCCTAATTGCACATCATTTCCACACAGCCACTCTGTCAGACACACACACACACACACACACACACACACACACACACACACACACACACACACACACACACACACATATATATAGACACACACACACACACACACACACACACACACACACACAAGTTGGCAGAGTTCACTTGGGTGCAGGCAGGTCAAGTCAAACATGAGTGTAATTGTTTCCAGATGTGCCACAGGTCATCGGTGTGAAGTGTGTGTGTGTGTGTGTGTGTGTGTGTGTGTGTGTGTGTGTGTGTGTGTGTGTGTGTTAGAATGAATGCAGCAGAAAGTACCCATTTCCTGTATACATTTGGTCTCTGTTCTCTTTCATTCCTCTGTGCCCTGGATTATATCATTAGATGGATTATATCAATAGATACACACACACACACACACACACACACACACACACACACACACACACACATACACACACACGCACACACACGCACGCAGCTGCTACTAACTTTATAGGGAGTAAAATATGCAGATAAGATGTATAAGTTCAAGAGGTGCTACTAGGACATAGTATTGAAATCCAGCTTCAATATCCCAAACTAACTGTCCAGTATTTTTGTTTTTAAATGTACAGCCGTGGAAAACATGAAGAGACCACTCCAAATGTTCAGTGTCTCTCGTTTTACTATTGAGAGGCATATGTTTGAGTAGAATGAACATTTTGGTTGTATACTATAAACTACTGACAACATTTCTACCAAATTAAAGTTATAGTGTGTAACTTATGTAGCCCCCCTCCCCCCATGATGAGATAGTGAAGCTGATAGGTTTAATCAACTTCGCCTTGCCAACTCATTTGGCGATCGCCTGAATGTAACCATGATGAATTCATATGAAAAGGTTACGCACTATACCTTTAAAAAAAACTTGACTTGACTTCATCCTAAACAACATTAATTAATACATATATGTAATTCATTTAGATTAAAAAGTTACGCACTATCGCTTTAAAGTAAGGTTTTCAAAGGTGTATCCTCCCAGTAGCAATAACACACCTCTGGTGTAGTATTCTCACTCCTAGAGACACATTTCAAACTGATCCCCAGCCCTTTAAATCCAAGTAATCTCCCAAGGAACATATTAAAGTGGACCACAACAACTTTCCCTTTATCTCAACCTCTGGCAATCCCCCCCTCCCCTACTGACAAGCCCTTAGATTGATCTCCTTAAACCTGTGTGTGTGTGTGTGTGTGTGTGTGTGTGTGTGTGTGTGTGTGTGTGTGTGTGTGTGTGTGTGTGTGTGTGTGTGTGTGTGTGTGTGTGTGTGTGCGTGCGCACGTGTGTGTGTGTTGTTACAGCTACAGGGCGACAGAATTCGGCAATATTTTAGTAACCCTTGCACTGAGAAAATAATCAGCACAGGCAAAAGGGCTTGACTGATTATCGGGAGAAATAAATGCAATGATGTAGGGGCTAATTATGTGTGTGTGTGTCTCTCTCTTTCTGTGTGTGTGTCTCTGTGTATGTCTGTGTGAGTGTTTGTGTGTCTCTGTGTGTGTATCTATCTGTTTTTGTGTCTGTGTGTGTGTGTGTGTCTCTCTCTCTCTGTCTGTGTGTGTGTGTCTATCTCTGTGTGTGTCTGTCTCTCTCTCTCTCTCTCTCTCTTCTATCTTTGTGTGTGTGTGTGTGTGTGTCTATCTCTGTGTGTGTCTGTCTGTCTGTCTCTCTCTCTCTCTCTCTCTCTCTCTCTCTCTATCTTTGTGTGTGCGTGTGTGTGTGTCTATCTCTGTGTGTGTGTCTGTCTGTCTCTCTCTCTCTCTCTCTCTCTCTCTCTCTCTCTCTCTCTCTCTCTCTCTCTCTCTCTCTTTGTGTGCGTGTGTGTGTGTCTATCTCTGTGTGTGTGTCTGTCTCTCTCTCTCTCTCTCTCTCTCTCTCTCTCTCTCTCTCTCTCTCTTTCTATCTTTGTGTGTGCGTGTGTGTCCGCGAAAAAAAAAAAAAAATCTCCACTGTTTGGTATGCGATACACAGCATCCACTAGCCTTGGGTTTATCTGTTTCACTTAATCGCCTATTGTCATGCAAATAGGAGCCGACCCCGTGTGTAATGTACATCCCACAAGTGAAAGAAGAGCCCTGTTTTTAAAGGTGCAGTGTGTAGAATTTAGGGTTTTATTTCCTAGCAGATTTTGTAGAAAGTAATTATAATATCCATAAATACATTTCATTTAGTGCATAATAGCTGATTTTTTTTTTATTATTATTTTTTCCCTTAGAAAGGGTCTCATATATGTCCATATTTCTGCATATTTTGGACCAAGGCCTAGTGCCACCATCTTGAAAGTGTCATAGTTGGAATGTCATCAGGTGCATTGTTTAAAATTTAGAATTGTTCTTGTCCTTGAAGGCCACTGTAGCTTCTGTTATTATTCGAAAGGGTTGGGGTTCCCCAGGGAGTGTTGCATTCTAGAACTTTGTAGAACTTTCTTGATGATGTCGTATTACACACTGCACCTTTAAGTCAATGAATAGCTTCCTCCTTTGATTTGTGCGTGTGGGGGGGAGTGTGTGTTTGTTTGTGTGAGTCTCTCTCTCTCTGTGTGTATGTTACTGTGAAAGTGTTTGTGTGTGTGAGCGAGAGAGTGTTTGTGTGTGTGTGTGTGTGTGTGTGTCTGTGAGTGTGTGTGTGAGAGAGATAGAGTGTATGTGTTTGTGTGAATGGACATTATCAACGATGATATCTTACGTTAGACTTTTTACCCGATTCACCTGCAGTGTCTATATTGA
>CM049407.1:4892500-4897500 GCA_026929865.2 Hyperoplus lanceolatus
AGGCCGGAGCCAATATGGTACGCGCTCTATCCACTACGCCACCGGAGCGCCCCAGGGTTGGCATTTTTAGCATTTCAGAAAAGTAATCTGCTTTTGTCAAATTGAAAAATGCTTTTTTAAATGAAATTGAATCGTTCGGCTGATTGAGTTGTTTGTTCAAAATGTTTGAGTTGTAAGTTTCCGATACATCAGGACATTCTGGCATTTGGGCTAAGAGGGTTAGGGTTAACCCTAACCTAACCCTAACCCTAACCCTAACCCTAACCCTAACCCTAACCTAACCCTAACCCTAACCCTAACCCTAACCCTAACCCTAACCTAACCCTAACCCTAACCCTAACCCTAAGAAACCAATCGGATTATTCTCCTAAATATTTTGGCAGTAGGCGACAGTCACGGAATTTCTCATATCACAACAGTTTTTCTGCACTTTTCCTAATTTTATTTACGGTAGAAAAATACCTTCAAATGAAAAAAAATTATCCACTTTTTACTGTGTGTGTGTGTGTGTGTGTGTGTGTGTGTGTGTGTGTGTGTGTGTGTGTGTGTGTGTGTGGAGATCTTCTGTTTAGGTGTGTGTGCAAGTATCCGTCCGTGTGTGTGTGTGTGTGTGTGTGTGTGTGTGTGTTACCCTGTGTGTGTGTGTTACCCTGTGTGTGTGTTGGTCATTATGCAAGACATACTGTATTTGTACATAGCATTCGCTGTCAAAGTCAAATGGTGTATCTAACAAAAGGCTTGACGAACAGCCTTGTGCATTTCACCACACAAAGAGCATCAGCACTAGTGTGTGTGTGTGTGTGTGTGTGTGTGTGTGTGTGTGTGTGTGTGTCGGCACTAGTGTAAAAGAACTCAATATGTGTTCTGTGTTTTCGTCCTTGTATAGTTCGATCGGTTTTGTTACGAAAATAAATCAAAATGAAAGACCTTCACAAATGGCTTGAAAGGCGCATAACTTCAGCCGATAGAAAAAGCTAAAGAAATAGTATGCAACACACACACACACACACACACACACACACACACACACACACACACACAGAAGCGTGCATACAAACACGCACAAACACACACACACACACACACACACACACACACACACACACACACACAGAAATCATCAAATCAGTTATTCAAGCTCACATGCAGGAAATGAATATCATAATTATCATCATATCAACAAACATAACAATAATAGTTATTTTTTAAACTTATATTCTGATGATTTTATCTTTTTATTTTTTTCCCATACAGACAAACAATAAAGACGAACAAGTAGACACATACAATCCACACACACAAACCCCCCCCCCCCCCCCAGCCCCTCTCCCCCTCCCTCACATAAAAAAAATGATTAAGAAAATAAGCCATTGGGGTGCTCCGGTGGCGTAGTGGATAGAGCGCGTACCATATTGGCTCCGGCTTTCGTTGCAGTGGTCGCGGGTTCAAATCTGACCCGAGGACCTTTACTGCAGGTCATCCCCCTCTCTCTCTCTCTCTCTCTCTCTCTCTCTCTCTCTCTGTCTCCCCATTTCACCTCTGTACTATCGAATAAAGCTTGAAAATGCCAAAAAGGGGGGGCAGGCACTTCAAATACAATACTTAATACACTTCATGATGATCACAACCCAATTTATTGCTCAACATTTTACGAACTTGTGTACATTGTGTAACTCCAATTTCACATATTTCGTATACAGAGAAATGTTTTGCCATTATTTAAGTGATGTTTTTGTTTTGTTTTGTTTTGTTTTTCCTTGCCTCACCATTGTTTTGTTTTGTAATGATTTCAGTTAATTGTGTGCTCCATGCCATGTGCTATGGCCGTGAGCGTAATAAATAAATAAATGAAAAATAAACAAATTACAACCCGCTTCATATTCCCTTTGTGAGGCCTTTACACACACACACACACACACACACACACACACACACACACACACACACACACACCTACACACACACACACCTACACACACACACACACACACACACACCTCTGTTTCTGTTGGCTTTTGATCTCTCCATAATATGTCGAGGGCGTTTAGTGGACAGAAAGCGAGACTTACACACTGACGTACGCGCGTGTGTGTGTGTGTGTGTGTGTGTGTGTCTGTGTGTGTGTGTGTGTGTGTGTGTGTGTGTGTGTGTGTGTGTGTGTGCGCTGTCTGATCGAAGACATTGTATTTTTTTTTCATCTCTTTTCGATTTGTGAAAAATGTCAGAGGGACTTTTACCGCCGAATAATTAGCAATGCAAGCCGCCTCAAAGCCCTATAGAGCTGCTTTCGATATTGATTTTAATTGTGTCCTGATTCATTGTTATTTCACAGTGTATGTGGGGAATGTAGCGGCAATCCTTAAGGTGCTAACAATGAATATGAACGGCGTTGTTATATATATATAGATATAGATGTGTTTCATTCTCATAGATATCACTTATTTTCAGTTTTTTTTTTTAGAAGTATTTTAGAAACGTTTTGCCTTCCTTGTTTCTAGAAAACAATAGAAGAAATTGGAAATGTGACCACATATTTCAGAAGAGCCATCCATTTAACTCATCCTGTAAAGCAGGGAGACACATGGAATAAGATATAAGCACATTTAAGCTCAAAAAACAGTTGTTTGCCTTTCAAAGTAAAATTTCCATGATCAAGGTTTTTTGATTATTCTGTCTGAACAGTTATAGACACGTTTGAAAACATTTATTACATTTGTCATTGTCATGTTATTTCTTTCCTGTTTTCTCTATATTTTAGAAAGAAAAACCATATTAAGACATTTTCAGTGTACAAACCATTGCCTTCCCTCTATCTCTCTTCCGATTGGCTAGCCCAGATTCAAACCCCCTTTAAGCGGGAAGCGCTGACCACTACACTCTGACACTGGCTCTTTGTCTTCTCAGGACAATGGGGCCTAAGAGGTGGGGGGGGGTCAAACCAAAAAAACTCTTACAAACCCCCCCCCCCCCTCCTAACCCTCCTAACCCAAACCATGGCATCTGTAAAGTCCTTTCCAAATGACCTATCACCCCTCATCCCCTCATTGTCCGAGTGAGTAAAAATAGTAGAATCGGTTCCAGGCTAAATGAATGCCAGAGAGAATGCTGTCTGTTGTGTATATACTGACCAGTACATCAAGGTATTACTGTTAAACCTGCAGTGTGTAGAATTTTGGGTTTTATTTCCTAGCAGATTTTGTAGAAAGTAATTATAATATCCATAAGTACGTTTAATTTAGTGCATAATAGCTGAATTTTTTTGTTTTTAATTATTATTTTTTTCCTTAGAAAGGGTCTCATATACGTCCATATTTCTCCATACGTTGGACCAAAGCCTTGTCACCGCCATTTTGGAAGTGTCATAGTTGGAATGTCATCAGGTGCATTGTTTAAAATGTAGAATTGTTCTTGTCCTTGAAGGCCACTGTAGCTTCTGTTATTATTCGAAAGGGTTGGGGTTACCCAGGGAGCGTTGCATTCTAGAACTTTTTAGAACTTACTTGATGATGTCATATTACACACTGCACCTTTAAATTTTATTTTTTTGGAAAACATTATATGTACTGTAAGTCCCTATGGTGGACGCATGAAATTTAGAAAAATAAATATATGCAACAAATATATATACAGTATCTCACAAAAGTGAGTACACCCCTCACATTTCTTCACATTTTACTTTATATCTTTCCATGGGACAACACTGAAGAAATGACACTTTGATACAATGTAAAGTATTCAGTGTACAGCTTGTATAACAGTGTAAATTTACTGTCCCCTCAAAATAACTCGACACACAGCCATTAATGTCTAAACTGCTGGCAACAAAAGTGAGTACACCCCTTAGAAAAATTTTACAAATTGGGCCCAAAGTGTCAATATTTTGCCTTGCCATCATTATTTTCTAGCACTGCCTTAACCCTCTTGGGCATGTAGTTCACTAGAGCTTCACAGGTTGCAACTGGAACCCTCTTCCACCCATTTATGACAGCATCACAGAGCTGGTGGATATTAAAGACCTTGCGCTCCTCCACCTTCTGTTTGAGGATGCCCCAAAGATGCTCAATAGGGTTTAGGTCTGGAGACATGCTTGGCCAGGCCATAACCTTTACCCTCAGCTTTTTTAGCAAGCCACTGGTCGTCTTGGAGGTGTGTTTGGGGTCGTTATCATGTTGCAATACCACCCTGCGGCCCAGTTTACGAAGGTTGAGTGCACGTGGTCAGCGTCGTACACAGAGGTTGGCTTTGGAAAATAGACGTATGAGTGCTGCCAGCATTGCTGAAGGGCTTGAAGGGGTCGGGGGTCAACCTGTCAGTGCTCAGACCATACGCCGCACTCTGCATCATACTGGTCTACATGGCTGTCATCCCAGAAGGAAGCCTATTCTAAAGATGATGCACAAGAAACCCCACAAAAAGTTTGCTGAAGACAAACAGACTACGGACATGGATTACTGCAACCATGTCCTGTGGTCTGATGAGACCAAGATACATTTATTTGGTTCAGATGGTGTTAAGAGTGTGGAGCGGCAACCAGGTGAGGAGTACAAAGACAAGTGTGTCTTGCCTATAGTCAAGCATGGTGGTTGGAGTGTCATGGTCTGGGGCTGCATGAGTGCTGCCAGCACTGGGGATCTACAGTTCATTGAATTCTAACATGTACTGTGACATACTGAAGCAGAGCATGATCCCCTCCCTTCATAAACTGGGCCGCAGGGCAGTACTGCAACATGATAACGACCCCAAACACACCTCCGAACGACCACTGGCTTGCTAAAGAAGCTGAGGGTAAAGGTTATGGACTGGCCAAGCATGTCTCCAGTCTTAAACCCTATTGAGCATCTTTGGGGCATCCTCAAACGGGAGATGGAGGAGCGCAAGGACTCTAATATCCACCAGCTCCTTGATGTCGTCATGAATGGGTAGAAGAGGGTTCCAGTGGCAACCTGTGAAGCTCTAGTGAACTACATGCCCAAGAGGGTTAAGGCAGTGCTAGAAAATAA
>CM049407.1:4902500-4907500 GCA_026929865.2 Hyperoplus lanceolatus
GATGTAAGTGCTTTAGAAGTTAAGATTTTTGGTTCAGAGTATTGAAAAAAAAAAAACAAGTTGAGATAATGTCCGTTAAAGATGGTTGTATAGGAGAAATATACAGTAAATCACATAGGAAACGGACCGGTTATATTTAAAAATCCCCCTCTCTCTGTGAAAGTATTCCCCTAGATTCGAATCCTTGTAGAGCTCCGGAAAAAAATAAGAGACCACTCCAAATGTTCAGTGTCTCTCGTTTTACTCTTTATAGGCATATATTTGAGTAGAATGAACATTTTGGTTTTATAATATAAACTACTGACAACATTTCTACCAAATTTACAATAAAAATATTGTCATTTAAAGCATTTTTCACTAAGTAATGTAGAGATGAAGATTGAAGGAAAATCCAGACTGGTCTCTTATTTTTTTCCAGAGCTGTATTTCTGTTCTTAAAGCTCGGAAAGACCTCGGATGTTGTATTGTGGTATTTTTCAATGGTATTACATTACATCACTAGTTCGTAAAAAGTCATCAGCGGCGCACGGAAAACACTGGTAATGCTTTTATTAGTGGAGGCACACACACACACACACACACACACACACACACACACACACACACACACACACACACACACACACACACACACACACACACACACACACACACACACAGACACACACACAGTTAAATTTGTCCAAAAATACCTTCTTTACTGTCTTTAATTACGGCAATGAGCTCTCAAAGACGCTCGTTAAAAATACTCTGGGATACAATACAACACATTTACAGTGTTGTAGGCTCCACTTTCATTTTCATTTAAGCATTTGTACGTTGGACTGTAGTTGGGTGTGTTTGCAATGCATATATACTGCATTTTGGACCCCTCTGCTTGCTGTAGTATTTTTTTAAAGTAGCTACGAGGAACTTTTAAATATTTCTGAAACAGTCTCATGTTTCCTCTGATGATCATAAATTACATGTAACAGCAAACGAGACCATCAGTGCAAAGAATGCTAGTTGTATATAGTTTTTCTTAATGCCTTTGTCATGGGTATACGCTCACCCAGGAACAACAGCTGGCGTAGTAAAAACACTACCGCTTTTGTCCAAAGGGGGGCGGACGAATGAACACAAACTTTAATGTGGTATCATCCCAGGTTTGATACATGGTTTATTAAGCTTTTAGCCAACTAATTTAGTAGTGGCATAGCTGTGTTTTTAAAGGTAATAGTCAAGGAATGTTGTGTTTCAATCAAGCCCCAACCTCAGCTATTTTTACCAGCATCCAATAAGGAAGTGACCGCAACTGTAGTAACCAGGAAGTGCCACTAGGGGGGTTGAAGCAGAAGACAGCCATATCTCATTGACTCACTTGTTAGACTGGCCGTTTTCAAAGTCTTATTAAACCTATTTACAGCCTGGGCCACGAAACCATTTTAGTCTGTATGTTTAGTTCACAACAGTTGACAACACTGAGGGGGGTGAATTTTTTCGGACCGCGCTAGTTTTTATTTTATCGGAGGTTAAAATGTATTGGCGCGATCTCTTGAGTGACAGCTCTCCGCCCGTTGTCCCTCACTTTGCCTCGGAGGTATACGTCAGCTATCTCCCTCCCCCCTCACAAAATGGCGACGCGCACAAACCAGGATTATTGGATGCCGTGTGAATAACTGAGGTCAGCCCGGATGCTGCGTCCATATTATTTACTATTTGGTTTCAATAGAGTCTAGTTGATAAATTGATATACGTCAGAATTTTGTGCTAAAACTACTGGAGAAATGAACAGATATATACAAGGAATATACACATTGCTGCTTTAAACCTGCAGTGTGTAGAATTTTGAGTTTTATTTCCTAGCAGATTTTGTAGAAAGTAATTATAATATCCATAAGTACATTTCATTTAGTGCATAATAGCTGAAAAAAAAGTTTTGAATTATTATTTTTTCCCTTAGAAGGGGTCTCATATATGTCCATATTTCTGCATATTTTGGACCAAGGCCTAGTGCCGCCATCTTGAAAGTGTCATAGTTGGAATGTCATCAGGTGCATTGTTTAAAATTTAGAATTGTTCTTGTCCTTAAAGGCCACTGTAGCCTCTGTTATTATTCCAAAGGGTTTGGGTTACCCAGGGAGCGTTGCATTCTAGAACTTTGTAGAACTTTCTTGATGATGTCGTATTACACACTGCACCTTTAAATGAGGCCAATCCACTACAGTAGCAGCAGCAGTTTGTCTCTGAGATAATCCTGTGTTGAAATGTGACCGCTGACAGACGTGTGCACCGCTATCGAGAATTAGTGCACACACACACACACACACACACACACACACACACACACACACACACACACACACACACACACACACACACACACACACACACACACACACACACACACACACACACACACACACAGACACGATAAGAGAATGAGGTCTCTCTATCTGGTGAGTGATACAGTGAGTGAGTGTGTGAGCATTAGACCTGTAAACATCATGGACACAGTGTGTCTGCTCTCGGTAATCCCAGTGACCACGCACATTTTAAAATCTCCTCTATAGCTGCAGACCTGGACAGTTACCGGCCACACACACACACACACACACACACACACACACACACACACACACACACACACACACACACACACACACACACACATTTTAAAATCTCCTCTATAGCTGCAGACCTGGACAGCACTCTCAGGGACATTCTAATAACTTAAATCACTGTTTTTTACATCTATCTAGTTATACTTACCGATAGTCTGTGCCATTAATAGTATAAAATTTTACATTATCATTTTATCAAATGTCCTATATGTTGTACAACTTGTCCTTATATTGAAAATGTTCTACGTATCTAGTTATCTATACCATTTGATTGTGCCTTACTTCTGTGTAATATTTATGCTCATGTTTTAAGTTGCGTCTCAAAACAAGAAGAGTCCCATATTTGCTGAGATCCTCTAAACTGCGACCTCCTCCTTCAAGCCAAAAACAGTATTCAATTATTCATTTTGGCAAAGAAAAAAAGCCTCAAGAAACAGCCAGCTTCCCTTGGCAGGCCCAGACCAAACACTGTCTGTGTTTACATGCAACGCGTTTATAGAAAAAATACTTTTGATTTGGTAAAGTTGAAAAAGGCGAAATACTTTCTCACGCACAAAAAAATAGAAGAAAGTAAAAGAAGGTTAAGGACAATACATAAAATTAAAGCTGCAGTGTGTAGAATATTTGGGCCCTTTTTTTTTTTTTGAGCAGACTTGGTAGAAATGGAATATCATATGTATAATGCACCTGTTGGAAGACCAAGAAGAAGAAGAAGAACTATAGAATAAATAACGGAATAAATCTTTAAAAAAAAAAAGAATAAAAAGTGTATTCAAAAACAGCCTAGAGGCCAACCTTAAAATGACCTCAAAATGATAAAAAAAAATAAATGTTTGAATTGTTTTTAATTGTTTGCATAAAAACATTTGTAGGATGTTGTAAATGTAAAACAATAACTCAGATTAATATATGTTCCTTACGATAAAGATTTAAAAATACACAAAGTTATAACGATTGAAACCCGTCCGTTTATATAGGTTTACAAGCTGCATCTGCTTTAGGCTTGTGATAATGTAGGTGTGTCATTTTAACAGACACCATCTAGGACCCACTTTCTTTCTCTCACACACACACACACACACACACACACACACACACACACACACACACACACACACACACACACACACACACACCACACACCATCGAGGACCCTCTTTATTTCTTAGACTACATGACCACGTCCACTCTATGGCAATTGACTTCTCATTTTGGGTTAATTACGTCGTTAAAACATACACACACACACACACTAACACAGACACACACACTAACACAGACACACACACACACACACACACACACACACTCACATTTAGGTCGTTAGCAAAACCGCTATTACATTTGCTACAAGTGACTGAATCGCAGTGTCACTCACCAACCTAAGGCAAGTTTAGTTATACGGCTCATTTAAGACACAAGGCCATTCAAAGTGCTTTACAGGGGCATGACATACATTACAGTTAAAGCTGGGGTATGTGATTTCTGATTGGTCAAAGTTAACATGAGCTGTACACTTTGACCAATCAGAGCGAGGCTCCGATTCTCTGTTCTTAATGGCTGTTGGGACTGTCCATTCACTTTGGCATTACGTTGTTGGTGTAGAGCGTGTCAGGGAGGGACCATAGGGGAGGGACCAAAGAGAACAAGTGGAGCGGTTGAGGTATTTGGATTCAAATCTCTATCCCAACTGCCATTTTCTCCCCAAATCCTCCACCCCAGCTTTAACACATGAGGAAATAGGACTACAGGTGGAAAATAGCAGTTTGCCAAACACCTGGTACGATGCATCTCTCCTCGCTCTAAACAAGGTTGATGTTCCTTTTTGTACATTGTCAATGTTTAAATAAAGTTACATTGGTGATAAAACAGAGTAATATCCATATCTATCTTTCTATCTATCTATCTATCTATCTATCTATCTATCTATCTATCTATCTATCTATCTATCTATCTGTCTGTCTGTCTGTCTGTCTGTCTGTCTGTCTGTCTGTCTGTCTGTCTGTCTGTCTGTCTGTCTGTCTATCTATCTATCTAGTTATCTATCAAATTCCAAATAGAACCATTTGCACTATATGTATATAATTTTTTTATGTATTCGTATAGCTTTTAAAAGGTGTAGTCAGTGATTCTAGAGAACGCTTGTTGTCAAAATCACTTTTTGTCAAAATCAATGAATATCTCCTCATGATCCGCTACCTGTCTGTACTGTGTGTGTGTGTGTGTGTGTGCGCAGAAAAAAATTCAGTGTTAATACACAGCCTAGGCTCTGTAAATATATAGGTAAACAAAGGGTACGTAAACAAGAAGAAGGCCCACCGTAGCTTGCAACATGTCAATTTACAGAGCCTAGGCTGTTTATGAAGAGATATTCAGTGATGTTGTATTTTAAGTGGC
>CM049407.1:4917500-4920000 GCA_026929865.2 Hyperoplus lanceolatus
TGTGTGTGTGTGTGTGTTTGTGTGTTGGATGGGAGGGTATGTGTGTGTGTGTGTTGGGTGGGAGGGTGTGTGTGGGTGTGTGTGTGTGTGTGTGTGTGTGTGTGTGTGTGTGTGTGTGTGTGTGTGTGTTTCAAATACAGGAATGCCGGCAACTTTGCGAGTTGATTGCTTACCTTAAAGGTGCTCCGACGACTGGACTTCCAGTTTGTGTTCATTCTTGCGCCCCCTTTGGACAAAAGCGGTAGTGTTTTTACTACGCCAGCTGTTGTTCCTGGGTGAGCGTATACCCATGACAAAGGCATTAAGAAAAACTATATACAACTAGCATTCTTTGCACTGATGGTCTCGTTTGCTGTTACATGTAATTCATGATCATCAGAGGAAAAATGAGACTGTTTCAGAAATATTTAAAAGTTCCTCGCAGCACCTTTTAACAAATCATGTTTTGTATTACAATTTATTCAGATAATTTTTAATACAATTTGCTGTTTTGACCAATACCTAACATATAGGAAATCAATTTACATATCTTTAAACAAAATCTAGAATTCAGTTAAAGCTGCAGTGTGTAGAATTTTGGGGTTTTATTTCCTAGCACATTTTGTAGAAAGTAATTATAATATCCATAAGTACATTTAATTTAGTGCATAATAGCTGAAAATATTTTTGTTTTGAATTATTTTTTTCCCCCTTAGAAAGGGTCTCATATACGTCCATATTTCTGCATATTTTGGACCATGACCTAGTGCCGCCATCTTGAAAGTGTCATAGTTGGAATGTCATCAGGTGCATTGTTTAAAATTTAGAATTGTTCTTGTCCTTGAAGGCCACTGTAGCTTCTGTTATTATTCTAAAGGGAGTATTGCATTCTAGAACTTTGTAGAACTTTCTTGATGATGTCATATTACACATTGCACCTTTAACATATAAGTGTCCATAGTTTGTTTTTTAAAGAACTGATTTTTAGCCTTATTTCATTTGACATATCTGTTAAAGATGGTTGTATAGGAGAAATATACAGACGCAAACAGACAAGGCTTAGTCACATAAACACCTGAATGTACATGTTGGACCTTTTGATTTATACTAGTATGAAAGAAGACATGTTATGGAAGATACAGAGACTATGAATCTCAAAACTGACCAGTGCTTGAAAGAACAATGCTTTTCGCCTGCTGTGACAAAAGTGGAAAAGTCACATGAATGTATTAGTGTGTGTGTGTGTGTGTGTGTGTGTGTGTGTGTGTGTGTGTGTGTGTGTGTGTGTGTGTGTGTGTGTGTGAGGACTCTGAGAAAGGCTGTATGTGTTTATTTGTGTGTGTGTGTGTGACTGAATGGGTGTGGGATTTTCGCCTGACTAATTACCTTGTAAAATGCTGTTCCTTCAATTTAAAACACAGCAATGCCGCAATCCCAATAAACAGGCATTATTCCAAACAGAGAGCTGTGTGTGTGTGTGTGTGTGTGTGTGTGTGTGTGTGTGTGTGTGTGTGTGTGTGTGTGTGTGTGTGTGTGTGTGTGTGTGTGTGTGTGTGTGTGTGTGTGTGTGTGTGTGTGTGTGTGTGTGTGTGTGTGTGTGTGTGTGTGTGTGCTTGTGCGTGTGCGTGCGCCTGGAACGCTTCACTACAGCTGCCTTGTAAACAGCGGTCGTCATGGTTGCTTGATTCTGTTCCATTTTTATCAGTTGGCTTTTTGAATTGGGGGTATTTATATAATTTGCAATCTTTGATTTTCGGAAGGCTAGAATTCCACGTAAGTCTGAAAATACACACATTGGAATTGGACTGTAAACACACACACACACACACACACACACACACACACACACACACACACACACACACACGCACATAAGAATTCCACTTAAGTTCTATTTAGCGGTTTTATATATGAGTGTTTATTCCGAAGAAATGTTGTACAGGGAGTAATCGGGAGTGTGTGTGTGTGGAGGGGACGGATGGACTGTGTGTGCGTGTGCGTGTGCGTGTGTGTGTGTGTGTGTGTGTGTTGACGCTGTCTGCAGCGTCGACAAAATGTTTTGAGTCTGTCCCTTTTGCATTTAAGAAATCCTTCTTTTCTGAATTTTGGCTTTAAGCGTTTTTTCTTCAAAAGTTTAAGATCGGCTTGGTCGTGTCCCCTGACTGTGTAGCTTTGTGGCCCTTACACACACACACACACACACACACACACACACACACACACACACACTCACACACACACACACACACACACACACACACACACACACTGCTCTCTCTTTAACTCTTTGCCAAAAATAAGGATGAAAGCAAGAGTCAGATTTAGAACCTCACACGTAGGGAATCAATATGTCTGAAAAGCTTTTGATAATAATTTCTTTCTGAAGAATTTTCCGCTCTTTTATAACCGATTTTTAAGCCTTTCCATAGAAAATATACGTCTGATGTTTAAAGGTACAGTGTGTAGAATTGCTGTATTTTGGCATCATCTAGTGGCGAGATTCTAGATTGCAACGCTCCCT